>PVJX010025319.1:0-27042 GCA_004027295.1 Dolichotis patagonum | reverse complement strand
GCATTTCAGAGCACTAGGAATTTTGTGTTTATGTGAAAGTTTTAATGCTCACCAGTGTTTTCTAGTCTGTCTACAATATATTCATGTTATTACTGTGAAAAAAGTAACATCAAAGAAAAAATACATAGAACTTCAACAATTAGCCCATAGCAATGAATCCCCAAAAGTCTTTTCAGAGAGAACAATTGTTTATGAGTAAGATAAATCAGCTTTCTTTTCCCACCCACCTTCTTATAATTTTGTGCTGTGTAACTGCACAAATTCTGGGAACTTGACTCTGTGATATGTTGGCCATGATCTTACCATGTACAGCAAAATACATGAGCCAAAATACCTGCTGACTTCTGAAGGTCACAGATAGCTTACTGTTATCTAGTATAAATTTGGCTTTATGCTCACATGTGCATATATTTTTCTCTGCTTCTGATATGAGTCTTGAGGGTAAGTCTTCGATTCAGCTTTAGAAGGAGAAATTGCTGCCATTTGTGGATGCAGTTAATTAGAATAACATTTACTTTTAAATATTCAATATTTGGCATGGTTATCAGACCTAAAGGTTATGTTGTTCCATCAGATAATCTGGACTCCAAGGGATACCTGTTGTCTCCCCATACTGGTGCTGGCTAAATACAGGAATCTAAGAAAACTGTGCCTTAGATATTAAACCTTTTCATTATAGTGATGAAGCTTAAGTCTTTTGTGGCTTTGTTGACATGGATTTTCTCTTTATGGACAACTGACTTTTTCTTAGTATGTGTGCTGCTGAAGCAAGCACAGGCAACTGACTTGTTCAGAAAATTTCTTGGAAAGTGCAAGAGATAAAGGTTGATTCATTGGAACACAGTGGGAGGTTTAATTGGTCGGGGCAGGTGTTTCTACAGGAAGCCAACCCAATTGATTTGGCAAAAGCTATTCGATTTCTGTCAGAAACTGGCATGTACTCCTACACGCAGACTGAAAGGCCCATTTAAAAGACACTCTCCATAGGCAACATAAACCTGTGACCCGTATCAACAATCAAAAGAATCTGTGCATCGGAACTTGTCAGAGCTAATCTGTCTGTCCTGGGAATAACTTCTGCCCTGCTAAAGGGCGTGCTGATGAAAACAGCAACTTGGTTTTACGGAGATGGAGGTTCTGTGCTATTTAATGCAATGAATCAGGTATAAATGGTGTGGGAAGCTATCATTTTACCCTTTAACATAATCATCTACTTTGCAGAGAAAAATAATGAATGTGTTTATTTGATAGGAGGTTGAGAGAAAAGAGGAAACCAATTTGGGGGAACAGTACCTTCTGCTTCAGGCTGAATTTCTAAGTTGTTTTTTCCCCTTGAGGAACTAACATGTATTGACAATTTCACTCAGAATCTGTAGTTCATCGTGAGAGATGAAAGATGCATGAATAATATTAGTGATAACACTCCGCAGGGTCCAGGCTCATGAATAGTTTTAAAAGGAAACACTGTTTGCTTTGATGGCTTCATTCATCACACTCTGAAGGAAGATTCCTGGTGTTCTGGGTAACATTTGCTTCCAATTTTTGACTGAAATAAACTGTTGTTCATGAATTCAGTTTTCTATCCCTTTTCCTTTGCTCCTTACCTAGTGAGAGATGAGAGAAACCTTTCAAAACTACAGAATGCTTGACAAATTATTTTCAGTCCCTTTGACTGATGTCAAAATTTCCAAAACAAAAGATGACAAATTTTGGTGCTCTTAAGTTGGGCCAGTCACACGTCTGTTAAATTAGGCTCCTACACACTGCTGCAGAATCTTCCTGCAGGGTAAGAAGTCTGGCAGTTTGATATCTGTGTTTATTCAGCAAAATTTTATTGAAATTTATATTCTGCAGATCACAGAAAATTATTGAAATCTGTGGCATTCCCCCCCCCAAAAGTAGCAGGCTAAGGAGCTTTAGCCTCAAGTTCCAGGCTGTCACATCTGCTACATTCTGCTGTTAAAGCTAATCACAGATCTCATGTAAATTCACAAGGACAGGATCGGCCCAAGAGTGTGAATACTCAGCGGTATGGCTTATTGGGAGCTGCTATTGTTACTGAAACCACAGTTGCATGGATCACTATGGACCACTATTATAGCTATGCCTCCAGCCAATTGATAGGCAATCAGGTGGGAATCTGATTCTGGTTCCCTTTAATTATGACAAAGGTGTTTCAGAGCAGCACCATGAAATCTTCATTAAGCATGAAAAACTACAATAAGACATTCCCCTGATAGTTTTTTTTCCCCTTTTCAGATAGACATTAGTAGCAGCAGGTGTTCAGCATTTCATGAATCTCCTTAGTAATAACAGCGAGCCTGCATTTAGTTCTGATTTGCATCTCAGAAAACACTTGAGTGTTGTATCCTAGAGACTCAGACAACATGGACTGCTGCAGAATTTTGCTCTAAAACATGGCCAGAATTTTTGTTGTGATTGTAGTTATTGCTACTGGTTTCCACTGTTTGGGAAATAAATGGGGGAACATAATGGGAACCGATTATGGGAACTAATGGGAACCGAAGAATTTTATTCCCAGGATTTTTTTTCCTGACTCGGGTCAGCTATATGGATACGTGGAAAGAAGTGATACAAGTTGATAAGACAGTTAGTATTACTACAGCTTAATTTGTGGGGAATGTGAGGACAGATTTAGTTATACTCCCGAACAACATCTTCTCCATGTTTTTTTCTGGTGATTCACCTGAGGATTATATCTATAGTTATGCCATACGATTCCCAACACATTGATGTGGCTGTATCTCTTGCCCCTACAAGTAGGTGAATTGAAGTGAAATGTGATAGATTGAAGTTATAAAAGGATGTGAAAACCAGAGGAAGATCATAGAGGGCATCTGAGAAGCTGCCTGAAAGGCATTATATGGTCAGTGGTGTTGGACTGAGGCTGAATGAGAGATGTAAGCTCTAATGTATGGATTATATATGCTCCAACAAGTAAGTCACTGGCAACCTTTGACCACAACTGCTGCTAGGGGCAAAACAGCAGAGCAGGCAGGATAGCAGTCTCCAGAGTCAGCTTCCCCATAATGTGATTCCTTGTTTCACTAATTCACAACCCTGTTTTCAGACTTCAGCTATAGAACTCACCCAGGAATGTTGCTAATTGGCAGAGGCACTGTTAGCAGATTTAGGCTGGGCCTGAGATTTCATACTGAGAAGGCTGATGATACTGGTCCAGGGGTTACACCGCAAGCGACAAGGTCTGACAGATAATCTACTTCTGCAACTCTCATTCAAAGTACTCGAGATACCCCATATCAAAAGAAAGAAATGGAACAGAACAAAAGAAAAAACCTCAATCCTTGACCTTTGGGTAACTATCTTTTAGCAGGAAAAAAGAAACAGTAAGACATGATCATAATAAAGTATGTTAGGGGATGTTCAATGGAAAAAAGGAAGTAAGCAAAAGTAAACTGTCAGGGCCAGTTTTTCTCTCATACTGATCTGCTCATTCATCCTCAGTCCAACACCACTGACCATAAAATGCCTTTTAGGCAGCTTCTCAGATGGCCCCTATGATCTCCCTCTGGTTTTCACATCCTTGTGAAAAACCCTCCTCATAAACATGCATCAACACAGTAGGAAACTAGTGACTCATTCCTAATGAATAGAATTTGGCAAAGCCTCAGAGATTTGGTTTGAGATTAGGTTATAAATAACACTTCTTTTGCTAGTTTCTTTGTGAATCACATGACCAGAGAGGTGTGAGGACTTGAATTCTGCAAACAGCTACTTAAATGACCTTGGAATTCGATCTTTCCCCAGTAGAACTTTGGGAGGACTGCACCACTGATGACTGGGTTATGATAGACTTATAGGGGACCCTGAAACACAAGACCTACCTGGCTCATAGTAACTGAGATAATATGGTTAAGCCATTAAATTTTGTCCTTTGTTTCATGAAATAGATAATTAATATGCATGACATCACATACATGCTTCTTCTTTCTTCCACTCATTTAATAAACACTTATCAATTATCTATGAAATGCTGGGTTCTTTTTTAGGTGTTGGGAAATAATGGAGATGAAACACTTTTGCCCCTTCCTGACATTGTAGTAGAGGAGGCTGATATGACCGAATTTACTTGTAATTTAAAATTTTACATAAAAATACTTCAAAATGATCACCTATATTAGGGGCACGACAAGAAACTGATGATGGGGCTCAGATTTGAAAATTATAATAATGATGATGAAAAAAAAGAGATGAAAAGTCTGTTGAATGGATAGGAAAGGTACAATCCTTGTGGAAAGTAAGGGAGGAAGCCACTTGTGCTAAGATTTTAGTGCAGGGAAGAGCTGGGTGTTTAGAACTGTAATAAGACCCTGGAAGAAAGAGTAGCATGAGAAAAGTGGTACTAGAAAGAAATACGAAGAGAGACTGGCATTAGATCATGTAAGGCTATAAATGTCATGGAGAAGAATTGTGATGCTGCTTTTAAGAGCAATGCAAATGACCCTGAAGAATTTTAATGAGGGAAGTGTGGTAAAATGTGTGGGCTTAAGAGTTACCTGTATTTCCAAGTGATGAGTGGGTTGATAGGGCAGAGTGGGTATGAGATCATTAGAATGCTGCTTTGGTAAACCAGGCCAAAGATGCTAATGGCATGTACTAGACTACTGAATGTAGAGGTGAAATCCAGCGAGTGTGTTTAACATACACATTACTCTTTCCAATCTGTGCTCACACCAACGCACACAAACTGTTACTTGAGAATCATCTTAGACTTTATTTCCTCCAGAAAACTGTTCCAGATACACTAAACTGGGCTAAATCACAATCTTGCATGTAATTCAACCTAACATTTGATAAAATTAGTCTTCTGTAATCCCAGCACTCTGAAAAACTGAGGCAGAGGATTGCAAGTTTGAACCCAACATGGGCAACTTAGAGACTTCACAATAACTTGTGTCAAAATAAAAGATAATAAAGGGCTAAGGATGTAACTCAGTGTGCAGGCTCTGAATTCAATTACTAATACCACAAAAAATTGTCTGTCTGCTCCTCTCCTCTCCTCTCCTCTCCTCTCCTCTTCTCTCCTCTGTGTGTGTGTGTCTGTGTGTGTAATTCCCCAATACTTCTTTCCCCCCAGACTGCCCATTCTTTGGGGATAGCAACAAAGTTATATCTTTATCATTAGTACAATGGCCTTGTGCTGAGAACATAGTAGGTATTCAACAAATGTTTATGAACAAAATTGGAATATGGATATCTGTCGAGGAACAGAAACTGAAAAAATGAAGACAATAAAAGAAAAATAACACAGAATTTGCACCACTCCGTAATAAAATAGAATTTAAACTGCTGAAGAGAAGTGTGTTTATTTCTGAAGAATGAATGCTGTCTATGGTCTCAATGAAGAGGGATACATGGGTTTTCAATGTGTTAGCCACATTCTCTATAAACACCATAATCATCATGGAGTTAAGTAGTTTAAAGACAAACCTGACTTTGGTCAGGGGAAGGAATGTATTTGTTTACTGAATTCCATGTAAGGAAAAATTCTCTCCCTGTCTCTCTCTATCTGTCTATCTGTCTCTCTGTCTGTCTGTCTGTCTCTCTGATCCCTTTTTGGGTAACTTCTGGACATTTTTTTGTCTTGAAAAATCAAAGCTACATTTTAATTGGACTAAGTCCATTAAGAATATGACCACCAAGATATCAATTCTATACTGTATAAGAAAATCAGTAGAAACATGGAATGTATTTCTCAATGTTTTCTTATCCTTAACTTTAATTCCTGAAGATGTTGCTCAGGATTGTGAATTCTCTGATTTTTTTGAGCAGTTAATTATTCCTACCTAATTACATAGATTTTTTACTTTTGAGATATTGGTAGTAAAGTTCCAATATTAATGAGAGCTATTAAAGTAAGAATTTGCTTCATGTTTAGAGAAGAAACATTCCACATATTCAACTGGTTTGTACTTATCAACAGAAAAACCGTAGAAGGACCTCAAGAAAATTTAGAATTTTCAACTTTCTCAGTTATAGTCCATTTAGAATTGCCAATGGGTTCTAAAGATCATTTTTCAAAAAAAATTTTGGACAGAGACATATTATATAATACATTTCACTGGTCAGATAATTTTCTGTTCTTTATTATTAATCTATAAAAAGAAAAATGTGGAACATAATTAGAAATACATCACACTCAACTTTGTTGTTATCAATTATTAACAGAAGTGTGGCTGTCTGGTGATGGAGAGATAAGCCATGCTCAGAGGCACAAATACTTTTCTAAATATTTCTGGGGCTAATATAAATGTATGTATGAGTTATTTTCGCTGTTTGCTTTCAAGGAGTCTTGTAGATTAATGATGCCTTCAACAAGCATTTCTGGATGACAGTCTGCAGGCAATGAACCTACAACATATCTCTGCCAGCCCGGTATCTCTAGGGTGTAGGGGGCAAGGCCAGCCTGGAAATACAACATATAGACCAAGATGCCCCGCTGCAATGCTGCTTATCATGTCCGAATACTAGCATACCTACAAAGGTAATCACGTCACTCTGTGTGTTCTGTTCTCGAGTTAATTTAGTTTTTTCACCATTAAACTTTCTTTCAGATCCCTAATAAATTTATTCACAGTAAAAGTGTTTATGACTAAAACAAAAATAGTAACTATCTCTCATTGAATCCAAAAGATTGTTAAACAGTTTTCACTAATTATCTCAGACAAGGTATCTTTGTTTATTCCTAAACTACTGCTAAAGAAATTAGAGGTTCAAGACACTTCCTAACCTAGGCAAAATTATGTACAAAGCATAAGAGAAAGTTAGAGTTTTGAAACCTGGCCTCACATGACCATGACTCTAAGATACCTTCAAGAGAAGGTATTTGTGACATTAGCAGTTAAACGAGTGGAAATTATTCTAATGGTGGGATTTCAGACATTGTGGCAGATGGATATAGAGACATTTCTTGAGAAATGATAGACTGGGAATGTTTAAAGTCACAGTATAAGTGCATTGCTGTAACTGTTTAGATAATTTTGGAAACAAACATTCTAAAGGAGGATTTAAGACTCAATAACTTTTACTTTCCTTTCCCCATTCATTTTCTCCTTATTGCCTTTGTCTAACACAGGGCTTAGACAACTGAGCAGCTTTCCTTAGCTCAACTGTATTATTTTCTTTTTTAAAAAGTTGAGCTAGGGGCTGGGGATTTAGCTCAGCAGCATAAGCGCCTGCCTGGCAAGCACAAAATCAGGAGTTTGATCCCTTGTACAAAAAAAAAAAAAAATCTATCTCTGAAAAGTTGAGCTAGTTGTCAAAATTTTCATATAGGTTCATCGCTATCCCAAGTCTTGTTCTAGTTTCACAGGACAAGTGGAAAATCTAGCAGCACTGGGCTTTCATTGTGCATCATGGCAACAACAGGCCAGGGATGAATAAGCTGTGCTTTGTGCTCTTCTTTGTGCACCCCAGTACGTTTCCTGGACCACTGGCTTTGTTCATAGTATCCACCTTGCAGCACCTCTGTTATACTCTCTGGGAGACTGTTAGACATTTGAGTTCCTGGATCTATCCCTTTTAATGAATTTTAGGTGAGTTGGGTTCATAAATATAAAATCTTGGCTGAAGGGATGTGTCTCAAATGGCAGTTTAGTGATAACTTACAGAACGCTTGTAGCAATGACGGTCAGCCGAAGCGTTGGTGAATTCATTCGGACACAGGTTGTGGCTCTTGGCTCTGTGGGTGTAGGGCGGGGCCAGAGTCGGCATAGCTAAGACTGTTTCAGGGGGTTCCCACACTGCTCATTCAAGGATCACACTCTGTGGGCCGCTGCTTCAGGGAAGATGTCTGCAGGAATCTGGTAAAATTAATACCCTAATTTCTACCACCTTCCTCTTTTTTTTGTATAACCTGCTTCTTACCTTTTCTTGAAGATATTTTTCATATTCCACAAAAAATTTGCTTTTACTTCTTTTTTACCACTTTTATTTCACTTTTATTTTTCTGGAATTTCTCTGAGGCTTGTGTCACTAACTCGTCATCACCACAGGTGGGTGGTCCTGTGACTCATAGACATGTTGTTCTGCATACTTCTGCAATATCAGACCTCTGCAATGTCCTGTATCATGGTGACCCCAGATTTGTGACTGCGTCCAGATGCCTTTGCACTGACACCCATCCCCATCAGGTTTGAAAACTACTGGCTTTTCTACTGCCAACAGATCACACTCATATCTATATCTTCTGCTAATCTATTTATATTTCACAGATGGCTGCCGTTATCCAGAAGAGTCCCACTTTGAAATCTGGAGAAGCTGAAAGTAAGAAATAAATAATTGGCAATTCTTTTTCTACTGGCTATTTTCCATTGTGTATGTATTTCCCCCCATACACTGCTTTTTGTATTTTTAATTATCACTTTAATGCTACTTTCCCCTGTTCTATAGCTTGTTCTTCAAATCACCCTTTAAATAAATTGTGACATATTCCATATGCCTTCAGATCTTTCTAAGTTCAGCTCAGTCAGCGGGTGGTAGGATAACAGGACTGGGATACACTGAGGAACAGTAAGCCTGGTGTGAATTAGGCTTCCAGCTAAAGCAGTGGACAGTGGACAGGCGTCTGTGGGTTCAGGATCATTAGTATTGGTTTCCTGTTTTTCTGCTTTGTACAAAGGCTATAAACACTCCTTCCCAAGCACTGACATTTTAAGCCCTCATTATATTTAATAGGTGATTAAATAAAGAAGAGGAAGAAGAAGGAGAACCATAGAGCACTTTCATGAAAAATTTCATGTCTCAGGAATTCTTAGTGAGATGAAGATGTGCCGTGCCAACATGAAGAAAGTAAAGCAGCACTGGGATTATTTTAGGGCAGAAGCCATTCCTTTGTTACCCACTTTTTGATCAATAATGTCTTTTTAGGAACAGTTGTGCATATGGTTCAGCAGGAGTAGCTGTTTTAGAAAAGCTGGGAAACAGCTTTGTTGAAAAAAAATACAAATAATCAGAGGCATGGACTGGAGGCTGGTTATTAAGCACCTATCATAAAGTTACAGTCTATCAAAGTAAGTTCAATTTCTATTTAATTATAAAGGTGTATATTTTTGTAAGAAAACCCATTATGTAATCATTAAATTTTATGAAGCAGAAGATTTGGGTTTTGATTATTCACTTTGAAAAATGATTCCGAGTACAAAAATATTCCTATAAATAGAGTTCAACCTAGTATATTCACATTTTTATTTATAGATCACTTGCTTTTTGGCTAAGAAGTGTGACATGGCAGAGACATGAAGCTAAAGTCACTATGATTTCAAAACAAAGATAAAACAATCCCTGAAATCATAGAGTAAGTTCCCTGTGGTTTATAATTTAGCTTGCAAAGATTGATTCATGAGAATGTTTGCAGATATAGCTTACTGATGTCTCTGTGGAAGGCAAAAATGTAATTTGAGGTGCAAAGTAAGAAACCATTTAATGTGGTATTATTTTCCAGTGGGCAATGGAGAAATAGAGTTTTTCTGTAAGTTTTGTCCCTATGATGCTGTGTCATCATTTGCTGACTAGGTATATACTCTACTTTTAGTAATGAGGACTTACATTTCAGACATTGTTAGCTTCATCTTACTTATGTTGGAAAAAGTTTCTGGGTGCCTACACTTCTTCTGCCACAGTCTTTTGGAAAACAGAATAAGGTAAATCTAGGAGTTGGTGTCAAGACAGAAAAAGATTTTTTATTATTGTCTTAGTAATGATTTCCTTTTTCATGAGATTCCGACATTAAGAATTTAGGGGTAAGAAAGTGAAAGGACAAATGATTTCTATTTAAAGGCTCTTTTGTTCCTTCTCATAAAATGAAACAATCACTGAGAATGCTAGAATGATTCTAAGGACCACTCGGGTCCTCTGCTTTACTTTAAATCATCATCAGTGGTAATGGTCTTTCAAGATAGAAATTGACATTTGAGGACAAAATGAAACAAAAACTACTTAGTGGCCTGTCCACTTCTGGCTTTGAGTTGGCAAATCTATTTCAAAGTCATATCTCTCTCTACTTGAGGATATTCCTTTTATATTTCCCGTTTTGTTTTCTTTTTAAACAAATCTTTGGGAGAAAATGCAATTATTCTTTAAGAACCCAGTCTGAGATCTTAATTTTTGGTCATTAATATAGTTGGTGCTGTGATAATCCAAAAAGCAACATGTGCAGTGCTTCCCAAGTTGAGACAAATAAATTTTCTTCCAGGATACCACACAGGAAAGCTCTCTCTTTTTCTGTCTCTGTCTCTGTCTCTGTCTCTGTCTCTCTCACATTGTCTCTCTCCCCTCTGTCTCCCTCTCTGTATGTGAAAAATTTGTTGATGAGTAACCTAGTGTTTTTCTTTTTTCTGATATAGGTGAATGTTTCCTTTAATTTAATAAGGAAAGTCTTATTGGGAGATGTTAGTTGCAGTAGATTCAGAATCTTTTGCTTTATGTAAGGTTGAGAGAGGAGTCCAAAGCTTCTTTTATTCTAGTTTCAAGAGTAACAGTAATCCCCACGTCTGTTTAGATAATTGGTACTTATGTTAATTTTCTGACATGCCTCACTTGCTCTCATAAAGTGCTCTGCAACATACACTTGTTTTCAAAATAAAGAAAATTGAGACTACCACAATTCATGCAAAAATAATGGCATACAACCAGGAATCTTATGGTTTATATTTAGATATCTCCTTAAAGCCTCAAGCACTTTGAGAGGTGACTGGATTATGGGAATGTGAAACTGACTGGCTATGAGGAGGTGGGAACTGTTTGGTAGAGATGGGTCACTGGGGCCAGGGCCTGGAAGAGCTTATCTTCTTGCCAGCTCCTTCCTGTGTTTTCTGTGCTTCTTGTCTGCCATGCTGTAAGCAACTCTCCTCTGCCATGACCCTTTGCCATGGTGTTCTGTCTTGGAGTGCATCAAGACTGAAACCTCTACAAACTGTAAGCCAAAACAAACACTTCCTCCTTTAAATTGCAGGTGTTAAGCATTGTGTCTTTACAATGGGAAAGTGACTAATACAAGGAGTATCTACAAAAAGAAACAGGTTCTTTCTCAACCTATTCTGCAGATAAGAATAGAACATGAGTTGGTATCACAACGTACATTTATCTGGCTTCTTTTTTCTGGGAAGAGTTAAAAGTTCGTTTTAACAGGCTGACCCACTCTAACTGGTAGCAGATCCTTGAACATAGATCTTTAGATTCCTTTTAAGTTTTTCTCACTGATTTTAGCTCAAACATGTGTCCCATCCTGTAATTCTTAGAGAACTGGAATAGTGTCTAAGATGAGGTGCCAGTGACTTACAGTATTCCTTTTGTTGCTAGTAGATGCCAGCCTCCAGCAGCAGACTGTGGGAAGCATCCATAATCCCTCACTTATTTCATTCGCAGTAGGGATGGTGGTTCTGCTGATAATAATCAAGTTATGGTTTCTATGAGGGAGAGATGTGAATAACTCAGTGCTGGGTGATTATGTTTTCCTCTGGCTTTCTCCTCACTGCCTGTTGCTCTGTTGTGAATGCATTACCTTTCTTCATATTACAGGGATGGTTGAGATGGAGTTGTAAGGAGGAAGAAAAATGCTCAACCTGATCTTTCTCAGATTCCAGCATAAGGTAGTTTAGGAAACTGAATTCATCAAAAATATGGACTTTAATAATGAAATGCAACTTTATCTTGTTAGAGAGGTTTTATTTTTGTTTCTCTCTCTTTTTTTCCTTTCTCAGTTATCTCTGTGCAGAATCAACTTTATAGAAAAGACAAATTTTATGTTGTCCTGCACTCTCGTCAGACTGGCAAAAGGCAAAAAGGTGAATTCTATCCCATCTGGAGCATTTGGAAAACAGCATAGCTCTGCCAATGCCTTGATTCTAGTCATGTGAGACATTATTGGACTTTAGATTTATAAATTTGTAAGATAACAGTTTCATTGGTTTTGGCCACGAAGTGCAGATCATTTATTACAATGGCAATAAGAAATGATATAACCACTAAATAACGTCTTAATACAATCTTCAAACTAGACTGCTAACATCCAGTATGTTCAAATAACCCATTTTGTGATGATGGGGATCAATTGTGTCTGATTCTAATGTCCTCACTCTTTAACGCCATCATTTCTTTTGAGTGGCCTCTTTTCCTTGGTCAATAAATGACTCAATGTGAGATGTAGGCCAGTGAAACAAGATAGACAATCCCATGTCAGAGTTATAATCTGAATTCGGTTATGTCTGTATGTACACATAATTTTATTAGATCAGTTAAAACAATATGTGAAAAGGATGCCACAAAATTTCTTTAAAAGATTCATGATTTTAAAACTAAATGTGAAGTCATACCATGTTGCCTACTACAAAAGAACAAAAAAGGCAAAGACATGAATGTTCTCATTATTTCAGGAGCTAGTTAAAATCAATGAACTGTGGTTTATATGAAGGCCTTCTAAAGTAATAACCAGAGTTTCAGGGATGAAGTCTAAAAAGTGCTTGCCAATAACTGAATTTCTAAACCCTTTTGATATAGCACAATGTCAGTATGTTTCTGCTTGTTTGAGCAGTAAATATTTTTTTCCCCAAAGCTTTGAATTTGAGTAAGGCAACGATTAAAAGTTGACAGTCTCATTTTTTTTTACAAATGCTGTATTTACACAGTATGTTCACTTAAAAATTTTGTAAATATTTTGTACTTCATGTATGCTCCATTTATTAGAAGTTTTCTTTCAGCTCTTATTTATTTTATTGTTTTTAAACTGGTACATAAAGCATAAAAGTTGTACATAGTATTGAATGTCATGTAATGCAGATGTTTCTTTTATATTTAAAGAAACAACTTACTAAATTTATAAGTTTAGTACACTAGATTTATCTAGGCTTCATAAATACTTAAATTAATTTGTTAGAGTTGTTTTTACTTTCAGAAATTTGAAGTGTTTGAGAGATTACGATATGTTAAGCTATAACTATGGTTTGAAATATTTAAGATAATCATTTCAATTAAGTGTGTGATTTTAATGGTTTCAAAACAAGACTACCTAAGATTTTAAGTATTTAAAGTTATAAATAAATTGATCATCAATTAAAAAAAGGAAGGGCTATAATTCTTACATAAAAGTTCAAAATTCTTATATTAAATAAGATTTTTTTTGTCTTTTGATAAGATGTCCTTATGTCATCCAGGACAATCTTAATTCCTGAACTCAGGTGATTTTCTGGCCTCTCCAGACCTGGCCTCCCATAAAATCAAGTTATAAAGTGTACCATGTTTATAGTTTATACATTAAAGAGAAATAAACACCAATCGATACTTGTCCTATTAATCACCCTCCTTGCTAGCAATTAAAACCTTCAATTGCCAATTTATATGGGAGATTTGAAGGAAGAAAAACATTGTGAAACTCACATAGTTGACCTTAATGTGCACATACATAGATTTTGTGTTGGGCACTGTGGTGGGTACTAGGTAAAGCATTTAGAATAATGTTTGTCATGCTAAGTGCTAAGCCTTAGTTACTGTCAATAGAAGTGTTGTGGTTTGTTTAAGTGTCCCCTGAAAGCCCCATGAAGTCATGGGAGGGGGGCCTTTCTAGGGTGGCTGAGTCTAGCATTTGTGATTGGTTCCTTGTCTAGCGCTGGGAATGGTGGCATGAGTGCTGCACCCACCCAGAAGTGGGTAGCAAGCACACAACATGAGGGAGGGAAGGAGGTGTGTTTTCTCCTTTTTGCCCACTTCACTCTTGTCGCTGTGAATGTCATGGCGGCTGCCCCTTAGCCATGTCACCCTGCCTTGAAATCAGCTGAGTATGAACTGAGATCTGCAAAGACTGTAAGCTAAATAAACCTTTCCTTCCTTTATTTTGGACTTCAAGCATTTTGTATCAGCAATGAGAGAAAAAAACCAAGACAAGAAGCCACTGTGTGTCCCCAGTACCTGGCACACTGGTAGTAAACACATGCCTTGCATAGGTCTATATCTATGCTCTATACCCATCCCTTTCAAACTACCAAGTCATTTGGAAGGAAAAATACAAGAAAAGAGGCTATGAAGACTAGTAGAAATGTAAGGCATTTGACTCTTGATTCATAGTAGATACACATACACACTCATACCTGCAGGATTCTGTTGCAAACTTAAAAATTCACAAGGTGTGACTCGTCCTTTGGAGTGAAATGTGGAAACCAGTTACTCTGAAATCAAAGTGTGAGGTGGAGAACTCTTTCTGCTTAATCTGAGAAACTGTGGTAAGGATATAGAGTCCCAGGAGATGATGTGACTTGGCTAGAAACTTTCTCAGGAAATTTTTCTGTGCTGCGATTTCCACATTGTGCTTGAGCCAGATTGTAATGAAGGAAACCATATAGATGCAACCCATGTAGCTTTTACCTAGAAAATAAGACTTCTTTTATATTTATTTAGTGTTTGCACCCAGATTCACAGCTGCCGAACTCTGTTTCAGTTGGATTATCTGCATGTTGAAGAGTCTGTCTTTGTGCGTGAGATAGCTGGTCACTTGAATTTGAAATGACAAGTGTAAATTTAATGAGTATAACCCATTATGTTTATAAATAGCATCATCATACTCAGTAAGTACACTGCATTCCTGTTATTGTTTCTGCTACAACCTGAATGCCCTATTGAAATGATCTGTGGGCTTTTTGAAACAATCAGAAAACTAGTCTAATAAATGTCACTCTCTCTTTTAAGCCTTGCATTTAGCACCTGAAGCAGGATCAAGTGGTACATACTAAAAAGACATATTTGTTTGCTATTGTATTTATTAATTTCTAAGTTATTTAAACATAGTATATCCCGGTTTCCTTAATAACCCATTGTAGGTCTTTATAAAGGATTTAACTATTTTAAATCTACTAACATATTTACTCATTATTAGCTTTTAAATATGGTAAATGTGTAGGTTCATCTTAAACTAAATGAAATGTAACCTTTTGCCCCAAATGCAACTTTCTCAAGTGCAAGGTGGTGATCCTCTTTAAAATTTTTTACAGAGGTAGCTACCTTTTTCCTTTTTCAAATTATGATCTATCTTTAAATGTTTAAATTATTTATTTTGCTTACAGTGAAACTATATCCATGTTCTTCTGATCCTAATGGGAGTCACAGAAGAGAACACACTCTTCTTCCAAAGTTTAGATCGCTTTCTCTGATGTGCCTTCATTATTTCTATTTAAGCTGCTTTGTTTTCATTCTCAGGAAATGCCTTGAAAAGTTAAAATTCTGTAACCCCTATAATTTCGACTTAGTCTGTCAGAACTGTAAATAGGATGCATGAAGGTGAATGCACTTTTTAAATTTTATTTCTTTTCTTTTTTCAAAACATATGTTCTGTCCTTACTTTTATCTGTTCTGTTTTTGTGTACTAGGTGATACAAGCAGTTTACATATGACCTATTCTAGTCTACTCTTACATTTTGTTATTCTCTTCCTTTTCAGTTTTATATCCATACACTGTCTTGCTTTCATGTCCCTTTCCTTGATTTTAATAAAAATATAGATGTCTCCACACTGTAACTAAATGTTTCTCCATGTTGCCATATTTTCCATCCCAGATAGAAAGCTTGTTATTTATGAAAGGTTTCTTTAGTGAATATATGGGAAAAGAATAAGGAGTCAATTTTTATACAAAACCTTTTTCTGCTGAAAGTTTCATAAACCTTAGTTTAAAATTGTATCATTTGATTTTACACAAAGACAACACATCTTGTGTTCAATTCAGATATAGAGTAATATTAATTATTATTTTGATATTAATTATAATTATTTTGAATCTTTGACTTTGAATTATTTTGAATTAAAAATAATTATTTTGAATCTTATATGATGTAAAAATTTCACAAATCTAATGTATTTTAGTAGAGATATGAACCTAGTATCATAGTATCCATTAAAAGTCCAAGGGACATGTGATTTCATTACCTAGGAAAAGTTTATTCTAAGGACAAGTTGACATCAGCCCTTAAGAGTATTAAGTGGAGAGTCATTAACAATTCTGTAATAATTTCTGAACTCTATGGTGGGACTTAGAAAATAAAAGAGGTATGAGACACTGGGAGGGCACCGTCAGGAAATTCTAAGGAAAGATACTCATGAAGGAAAACATAATTCTAGTAAGAACAATATGCTGCCTTGTTAAATGTTTTAAAATGCATTCTGGAAAAGTGCCTTACAACTACAATATTTGTGAAACAGAATGAGTAAAAAAAATAGCTAATCATAAGAGAATTTATGAAGGTGGGGAAAATTAGAATTGTGAAAGATTTGCTTCAAAAGACCAAGAGTTGAAACATAATGAACTAGTTAGGTGGAAGAAAAAAGAAATCTCAGTGTAAGAATAGTCCCAGGGAATTGTACTTGCACAAATCTCCAGCAAATGCCATCATAATACAGTTCTTGTTCTTGTTCTGGGTCAAGGGCTGGAAGTGATGTAAGACAATGAGAGTAGAAAAATATTTCTGAAGTCTTGCAAGGAATTAGCAGGAAGCTATTATAAAAGCCTCTCTATTTAAACCAATCCAGTTTCATGTATTGTTATTGGCATTGTCCATGTTAGCTTTGGGTTATGTAACACTCCATACTTCTCAGTGTACCATCATATATTTTACCTCAGCAGCAGGGAAGGAAGTTGCCATATGTGAAGTGAAAAAAATCTCAGGCTCAGGGAGGATTAAGTGACTTCTTACGATTATATATGTTATACAGCAATGTTTTACCAAAATTTTAGCCTTCATCCACTGGTTTTCTACTAACATCCTTATCCTAGAATAGTGGTGACTGTGTGCACAGATTAAAACTCAAGGACCATGGTAACAGAGATAAAAAATATTCAAGAAGGGGCACCAGTTTAAAAATTATGAGGTTTGAGGAAACTGTAGTTTTTAAATCAAGTTGACAGACTATGGCCCATGAGTTAGACAGACCTGATGTAAATAAAGTTTTATTGGAATGCAGTCACACACTTGTGTTTATTAATTACTTCTAGTTGCTTCTAAGCGCCAACATCAGAAGTTGGTAGTTGTGATAGGGACCATATAGCCCTCAGAATATAAAGTAGCTACCCATTACAAAAATTATCTAACCCAATGCAGAAGAAATTTCTGTCTTTGATCCAAATCACTTTCTAAATAATGTTTCATTTATTAGAGCATATTTTATCACTTAATATTTACATTTCAGGAAGGATATTTTGATTTTCATGCTGCCAAGTTCATAGGAAAAATGTTTCCTGGCTTACAATGTGGAATCTTTGAGGTTCTTGTTCTGGTTTTATGAATAGGTGTGATTCATAATTGTAAGGAAATAAAATAACTTCTAATGACCAGCTTTTAAAACTCAGGCTGATAGAAGATCAATATCTTAGTCTGCTTTGTGATGCTGTGACAGAATACCACAGAGTGAATAGTTTAAAAATCAATTTGTTTTCATGGTTCAGAATTTGTTTTTCATGGTTTTGGAGGCAGAAGGTATAATTTTAAGGCAGGGGCCTCTTACTGCCTCTCCCCAAGACAGAAGGCCAAGGGGCAAGAAAAGGGTGAGAGCTGAGCAAGAGGCAGCCATTTTGTAGTCAGTATTTACCTATTCATGAGGGTAGAGCCCTTACAACCTCCTGTTAGATCCTCTTCCAGCACCGTTGCCTTGGAGATTTATTTTACAATGCGTTTTTTTTTAAGGGACACATTCAAACCACAACAGTGTCAAAGGTCACAGGAATAGAATCAATAGAATCTGTAATCAAACTTGAGGAACATATGATTTATTGGATGGTTTTAAGTTGTAAAATAATATCTTTCTTATGTGCTTGTGTATGTGTGTGTTGAGTTCCTTAAAGTGGTAGCACAGCCACCCTTTAGCCTGTCAGAGTGAAGAACTTCTGGCCAGTCTGTTGCAGTTGTGGAATTTCATTTTCCTATTTTGTTCAGATTGGATGGTCTTATGAAAACTAGCAAGCCGGGGAGACATCCACTCATATTTTATTATTGCTAATACTGCAATTTTGTCATTTTTAAAGTATTGAAGCATCAGTTTATTAATCAGTTTAATTCACATATATAACTCGTATCTCCTTGAGGACAATGACTCCTTGATAATTGTATGTTCTTTAGTAGCATTAGAGACCATGACTCTAGACAGTTCTTTGTGAAAACACTTAGAGAGCAACATTAACTTAGAATGTTCAGGTGAAAGCATTCTGTCCTTTGCTTGGTCTGTCAATCTTCACCGCAGTCAAAGGTTTTTCTGCATTTTAACAACAGGTGTTTCTTTCAGCCATAAAGAATGCTGAATTACTTTGGTCTTTTCTTGATCTAGACCAATGAAGGTACTAGCTTACCCTAATTAGCGTGTAGCATTTTATGTGAGAGGACAATCCTTCTGCCCTATGACAGTCTTTAAATTGTGACAGGTAGAATTCTGATGGGTGCAGGAGAGTCACAGAGACAATTTGATGAACAAGGGAAGTTTTCCTTCTGTGGTTTTTACTTCTTTCTTTCAGTAGCATTTTCTTCCAGTCCTTCCTCTAACTGCTCAGAGAAGGTACGCTGCTCATATACACTTTCTTTACCAGTGAAAGATTTCTTTGGCAATCTTAATAAAAACAGTGTTAGTAATGAATAATTTTCTAAGAATTTTTAAATAAACTCATAAAGTTTAGTACATTCCTATTTAAATTAGATAGATCGGGCATTCCTCAAAATCTTATTACAAAGTTATGGGTTATTAAGGAAATATTTTAGTAATTGCTAAGTGGCCTATGGTTAGAATGCTTTGGGAAAGAACATTTCTGGTTCCCTGTAAATCCTGTGACCATAGTGACTTGAATAAAAATCATTCCATGCCTGGGTGGGGGTTAAGAAGATATAAAGACCCAAATGAAACAGAATTTAAGAGGTCAGGGCCTGGTGATTGCATTATAACAAAAAGTCAGACTGTTGAATAAATGCACCACAACAAAGTTAGGTTTACTTGTACCTTAAAACCACAGAGCTACTTTGAGTATCAATACCATGGAATATTACTGATAAGTAATTTCAGACTACACCCATAGGTACCATATAGGTTCTGAATTCTAAGTAGCCAGATTGTGTCCTAGGATCCTGGAGTTCTATTCAGACCAAGGAGATGAGCAAGGTACAAAATAAGAAGTCCATAGGTTCATTCAGATAGCTTTGCCATAGGATATAACATGTCCATTGCCCCATTAATAGACTGATACTCTGATTTAATATGGATAAATGAGGATTGACAGATAAGGGTTGTTAATCAGTGAGAAAAATCATGGGAGGATGGAGGCAAACATTTAGGTCCATATTACTTTAATGAGTAGAGGAGGTGGTTTTTCAAAAATGTATAATAGTGATGAATGCACATAAGTAGAGAAAATTTTAAAATATAAATACGCATAAAAGTACTAAACATAACTCATCATTTCACTACCCAGGGAAACTGACCAGATTCTAAGGGGCATACGTCTATCACTTCCTATCTGTCCACATGCTTAAAATTGTTTTCTGATTTCCCACTATGTCCATATGTGTCTGTATTGACATTTATTTTTGTTATCTCCTTGAAAAGAATATTATGAACTTCTTCCAATTAACACCACTATGTTTTCTCTGACTTGCTGATTGGGATCCTGGTGGCTGGCCTAGTATAGAATGGCACGTTCTGATGCTGTTTCAGTGTGCTTTGTACTTATTACAGGCAGCTTTTGTTCATCTCATGGTGAGACTTCTTAATCCTGGAGGATCTATGCACAGACGTTAAAGGAGAGATAGAGAAGAAAAGTTTACACACTTACATTTGCTGCATAGTAAGCCATAGAGGAACTTAGTATTATTAAAGAATGCTTTGTTATTTTCATGGATTCCATGCATCAGGAATTTATACAAAGCTGAGTGGAGAAGGCTTGGCTATGCAGCCTAATATTGGGGGTTTCACACAAAGAAACATAAGGATTTGAGGGACTTGACAGTTGGGGTTTAGAATTTTCTGTAGATGTATATGGACACACAATATGGTGACCAATAAGACTTGACTCAGCCAAGGTCATGGACTAGACCACATGTATTTGGATTTTTCGACCTCAGCTTCTGCACAATGGGGGAGTCTGTGGGTAGTGGGGTTGTCAATAGAGGTGAGTTTATATATTTTTTTTTTTTGCAAACAGGGAAGGAGGTACATTGACTTGTACCACTTAGCCTCAAAAGTCACCAGCCACACTTTCTTTACTCTCCATTGATAGAGATAGACACAGGTACCCCAAATTTAAAGAAAGAAAAGAACATAATCCCTATCTTTTAGTGGAAGGGTTGTATAAACCTTGTGACCAGACCTGTATTCTCTAACACTCAAAACTTAGCTTAAATATTGTTATTTTGCATGAATGGAACATTATAGAAAGAAAGAAGACAAAAATTTTCACTTAATTCTGTGGCTAAGTAGAACTTGAAACACTAAAAATATTATGCCATTGATAGTTAAAAATATAGTCATTTTGCTGACTCATTTTATATCTAGAAAAATATAGCTTCAAAAATACCAAGGGATGCCAGAGGGGAGATAGGGATCTGTAGCCAGAGAAGTTGGCAGGTTGTCAAGGTTAGGGGATGCAAGAATACAGGGGAGCAATCTGCTGGGAGCAGTGCTTACATTCACACATATGCCTGAGGCAACTAATTCATCTCTACCTGAAATGACCCAGAACACAACTTCAACTTGCTTTTTTTGATACTATATTTAAATGAAAATTTGAAAATCTCAGACAGTTGGGTTTTGAATCTTGCAATTTCTAGTAGCCAAGGTAACTTTTTTTTTCCAGAGCAGTGTATCACTCTGAAGCATAAATCTGCAATTAATGCTACAAAACAGCTCGTGGTGATGCACTGTCTGGCATTATAAACTTCTGTTTATCTGCAGGTTCCAGATACAGAAATCTCTTAAAATGCTCCAGGTAGTCAAGATGATTCTTTGGAATATTTCCTTCCCCATTGAGTTTTTTGTGTTTCCTTTTTCTTTTCCTTTTCTTTCTTTTTTTCTTCATCTTTCTATGATGAGAAAAAATGAGATAAAAGAAAGTAGTTACCACATCTGGGTTATATAATAGAAATTAATATTAATTTTTAAAGTATCTTTTTTATGGCTCAGGTTAGTGACAGTTTTCTGTACCAATAGTTTTCTAGTCACATGTCAATTTTTAGAAGGTAATTCTCTGATGTCATGTATTTGAAAATAGAAAACTACTTACTGTGCTAGAGACACCTGGTGACCCAACTTATAGGAAGAGCCCCTGCTGAGTTCAACACGTGGGTTCTTAGTTGGCATAGTTGTCCATAAAAGGCTACTTCTAGTAAGCATAAATGAGTTGTCCCACATGGAATGTTTGCCTGCTATTCAAGTCAATTATTCTTTATTGAACCCTATTGGAAGGCTTAGAGCTTAGCGATTTCAGCTGAAGGAATTACCTGGGCATATGGCTTACTAAAAAGTGGAGTTTTTTTGAGATATGAAAAAATAAAAATTAATTGTAATTGGACAAGTAACATGCTCTCGTATTTTTTGAAGGGAAAGAAGGAAGAGTATGATTATTACACACCATTAAAGTCGATGCTTTTATTGCATTAGAGTGAATAGTTCATACGGTGTGACCACCAGCAAAGTTAGACTTTAAATATTTAAATGTACAGGAAGCAAAAAATCTAGATAAAACTACATTTTATGCATGGTGAGCCTCCATGCAAACAGATGTGGCTTAGTCATTTTGTCACTGCCTGGCATTCATTCACCTGCAGCAGGTAGCACAAATCTTGCTGTTGGGAAAAGCTCTCTGATGTTACAACAAGACTAAACTGAAAATGCAGGTAACTAGCTTAGGAAATATCTGTCATCTTAATTTCTGAAAATCAAGGATGGAAATAATACCAACAATTGCATGGTTATTGTTTGGTGATTGAAGTTGGGAAGAAATCACCTCTGTGAAATTTTCCTTATCTTCTCCCATGATAAGCACTCACTATTTGCTACCAGTTGCATTCAGTGATTTAATATATACTATCCCATATAATTGACACCATATCCATTGGAGACAAAATAGAGACTCAGCAAATCCTTAAGGTCACACAGTGTGTAGCAAAGCTAGGTTTGGGTCCCAAGTACTTCAAGTCAGTAGTTCCTTAAACGTACCTGTTGGGGAACACCTTCCTGACGTCCATCAATCTGTTGGGATTTCACCTTTTTCAAGAGTCTTTTGGTCTCATGTAGCCTAACTTGATGCTTTTCCTTCTTCATACCTGTGAATATGGGCCTATACTTTCCTACATCACACTTCATATCCTTCTTCATCTTGCTCGACTAATTATTTAAACCTTTGTTTGGAGAATATTTAAAATAGAATAATATTTAAAAACCCCACATTGTACCAAATATTCAGAGTTGACAGTTACTTACACTTTGCCATGTACTTGATTGTCTCCTTAAAAATAAGGATCTGTGATAGTAAAGTTGAAGGTCACCTTATGCTTGAACTTCAACCTCCTTTCCATTCCCAGAAGCAGTCGTTACCCTATCGACATATTTTTGGATGTATAATTTTACTTCAGGTTTATTAATCCATAAGTAACACACGGCATTATATGCATTTGTTTTTCACAGAAGCCCTCATGCTGGGTATAATTTGCTTTTGTACTTATTATCTTTTAGAGATATGCTGCTATTAATATATAACAACATAAATCATTCCTTTTAACTGATAGTATCCTATCATGTGAATATAAATACTTCATTTATTCATTTTTCTCATGATATTCACTGAGGCTGTTTTCCATTTTTAGTTGCATAGAATATGCTTGCATGTGTTTGCTTATTCTAATAGGCAAATACTTACCTAGAGCATAAACCTAAAAATGGAGCTTTTGGGATGTAGGGTAAGATTTTCAGACTTACCATATCCTGCCAAGTTGTACTCTAAAGCATTCATATCAATTTATATTCTTCCCAGCAGTGTAATGTGAGTGTTCATTTCCCCACATGCTAGTCAGGGCCTGTGTTGCCTAATGCTGGCTGTCCTTAATGAGGATGTTTATTTCCACAGTCAGCTGTCAGTTTCCAAAGGGAGGCATTTTGTACTTAGATTTGTTGGTGTCCTTAAGGTCGCACATGTGGCTAATCTACTCTGCTTTTGAAATTTATGGATTAACTGGTTGGCTTATGTTCACTGCTGAAAGATGCCCATGGTCTACTGAAATATGTGAGCAACATTCCAATCTCTTTGAATAGAATTGCTCATGTTATTTCAGCATAATGTGAGTGAGGCAATGTAAAATAAAAACAACAACAACAACAACAAACCCTATAAAATAGGATGTAAATTTTTTGCCTTGGAGCCAGAAATGAGATAGCACACAAGCTATTATAACCAGCTTAAGAGCAATTAATCATCAGAACTAATTAGGCCAGAGTTGAGTTCATATATGCAAGGAATTTATATGGGTACTTCTTCACTGAAAGTAGGTACATCCATTAAATTAAAGGCAGTCTTCTGCTTCGGTCACACCTCGCCCTCCATGGTATTATCCATTTTTATTCTTTCTTTCTCTGTTTTGTTTATTCATGTCTTCCCTCTCAACCAAATCTTCCTTATCAGTATATAAAAATACATATGTTTTAGAAATCTCTTAAAAATATTTCCTTCATTCCTACATCTCTATCTTCAATTCCCACATCTTTCACCTTGGTCTACTATCAAAGTTTTTAAATCCATTACTTAATTCTCAGTGTACATCTTCTGATTGAGGATCCCAGCCTCCGCTGAATTGTGTCTTCTGAGTAACTTAATATTGCTGAATACAGGCACTTCTTTTCAGCCTCCATCTTAGGTCTCCTCTCCTTGCTTCCACTGGGCCATGGTTATTCCATGTGTCTCACCATCTTCTATCCAGCTGAATGTACAAGTTTCACAATACTCTATGTCCTTTCTTCATTTCACATTATTCCTAGATTCACTCTTGTGGCTTGCTATGGTTTGTGCCTGGATGTCACCTCAAAGCCTCATGTGGTCATGGGGCTGGGCTTTTTGCAGGCAGCTGGATCTAGTTTTTGACTGATTTATTGTCTAGTGCTGGCACTGGTGATATGAGTGCTACACCCACTCTAGGGCAGGCAGCCTGAGTACAATTAAGGAAGAGAAAGAAGCTTTCTTCCCTTTTGGTGCTTGTTACATTTGGTATCTTCTGCCACCATGAACATTTGGCCCTCAGCTGTACCACTCTGCCTTGGAGCCAGCTGATTCAGATTGAAACCAACTGTGAGTTAAATAAACCTTTCCTTCCTTAATTTGAGATGTCAGGTATTTTGTCCCAGAGCTTTATAATTTCAATTATCAAAGGGCAAACCTCTAGCCAAGATTTCTCTGAATTTTAGACCTGGAGTTAACAGTGCCAGTTAAGTCACCTGGATAAGGCATCAGTGAAACTTCTGTTCACTCATCATCTCCCATATATGCTCCACCTCTTTGATCCTTTGGCAGTGACTGCCACTAGCATTCAGTTGTGATCTCAAGATGGCAAACTGAATGTTGTCCTTGTTTCCTCTTCCTTCCTTGCTTCTTGCTGCTTCTACCCTATCCTGTTTGTGAATTCTTTTGTGTTGTTTACATTTGTCCTCCACATTCTACCATTCTTACCTCTAACCTTGTTCATATTTGTCACAGACCAGTATAAAAACTTCATAACTTGTAGTGTATACTGGTCACTCTCCTTGGAATTACTTTTCTATTGCTATTACTATATAACAAATTATCAGAATTTAATGACTGTAAGCAACACACATTTATTATTGTGTTCCAGAGTTCATAAGTCCTTAGATGGAGACATTGTTTGGGCTACTTTTTCTCCTGGAGGCTCTGAGGGAGAACCTATTTCTTCTCATTTTCTACCTTCCAGAGACCAATGACGTGCTTGGCTCCAGTCTGTTCTTGCCCATCCTGCTTTCAATGTCCCATTTTTCTCCCATCTTCACTCTTTGCCTCCACTCATGAGGACTCTTATATTTGTATTTGGCCCACGTGGATAATACAGTATAGTCTCCTACTTCTGGATCTGTGGTTTTATTGCCTCTGTAACTCTCTCCCTTGCTGTGTAAAGCAATGCTTCCATAGAATTAGGATGTGGACTTCTTCAAGTTTCATTATTCCACCTGCCAAAGGAATGCTCCTTTTCTACACTTGCCTCCCTCAGTTTGTGAGCCTCTGTGAATCCCTCAGATTGTAGGTAAGGCATTGGAAGCTAAATCCTTGCTTTTCAGAGTCAAGTTGTCTACCAGAAGTGTGAGTACTATGACTCATGTTAGGTTGAGTTGGGATATATTATGTTTTAGCATAAGCATCAAATTTAATTAAAAGTGAAAGAATAATCAAATTTCATTTATTTCTGTAAAACAAATAAGATATTTTTAAGTCCCTGTGTGGTTATTTTTAAATTGCTTGTATACAATTCCTATTTTTTAAAGATAAGAAACTTAGTATCTCACCTTGTTTTGCTGCTTTTTTCCCTACCAATTAAATTATTTTTCTTACTTACATTATTCATTTTATCATAAGGTTCATATCACATTTATGCTGTAAACACAACTTCCAGTTGTCTAATCTTAATTCTATATTTAATTTAATCTATTTTGACATAATTCTTTTAAATTTTTCATAGTATTTTCATTTTTGATACTTTATCCTTTTATGAATGGGTTTTTACTGTATTTGGTTTTTAAGCAAATTCATGAATGTTTTAATCTGTGACTTCTTGCATATTTGAAATAGTTTGACTTCCTTTTAAAGGAGAAGTTGGAAAGTGTAATATGCTTGTGTGTCCTATTTCCTTCTGAATTTTCTACACATGAATACACAATTTCATGCTACTGAATAAAGATTTGGATAATGTCTTGCCCAGAATTGGTTTTTACATTTGAGTTCCTCATTCTTTTAATAATCACACTTAGTAGTTTCACCAAGTATATGTTATTTGCAATTATTCTGTTGATTTTATCTAATATAGTGAACACTTTCATCAGATATCTAAATTTCTAGTAAATTTTAAGAATTTTTCTATTATATATTACATATACTTACAGTTTTCTTTTCTGCTTGTCTTATTCTTTTTTTAAGGAACATCATTTTTTATATGTTTTCACCATTTTCTAATTTTTATCTCCTAATTATTTAGCTTTCCTTGATAGTTTCCATTTTATTTTTTGTCATTTTCTTAATCAAGGATAGATTGTTACTTGTTCCCTAATATTTTTTTCTTCCCTTCATTCTCACTTTCTGATGGATTTCATGGATTGAGTTTTACTCTCCTTTCTCTCAATTTTGTCTGCTTTAGTTTATTTAGCATCTCCTTATGACCAATTCCTTTGTACAAACCAAGCTGCTGTAAATCTTTTTCAGACTATATAGATTAATTGATCTGATTCATTCATCTGTTTCCTAAGGGTGTTACCACTTGTATTAGTCAACCGCCTTTATTTTTCTCTCTTTTTCTCTCTCTCCTCCCCATCATTCATCACTGTCTGATATAGGAGGTTATGATACTTTTATTATTATATTAGTCCTATCTATATACTCTTTTCTATGTTTCTATGTAATAGTTATTTATGGTAGGGGAAAGTCTAGTTACACAAGCTTTTTTTTTTTTTTCTTTTCACACTATACACAGGAATGAGGGCAATTTTATGCTTTCTTTGGTCTTTATTTCCTCTCTACAAAATATAGCATCTATCTGTAAGTCATATCTCCATTTAGTAGTAAACATTAAAAAAAAACTCAGTATGTTTCTCTGTGGATCCTCTTAAGTCACAGACTGTTAACGTAGTCTCAGGTTGGCTGTCTTTCTTCTTCCTTCCACCTTTCTTTCATCTATTTTCACCACCAAGGAGGCCGGGTCATAACAAATGGTGATTCTGTTCTCTTTCTTAGCTTTTGCTTTGTCTGTGTGTCCTCCATTTTTGGCCTAAAGCTGCATCTCTTCAGTAATA
>PVJX010025318.1:0-17477 GCA_004027295.1 Dolichotis patagonum | reverse complement strand
AGTGTGGTTGACCTGGGGTGCCGGGAGAACAAGGAACTCTTTCTGTCTCTGGGGGGGGGGATGACTGTGATCCTGCCTGCGTGTGGGCTGAGAATCAGACATCTCATGTCGTCCTGTCCCCCATCCTGTGTCCTGCCTCCCACTCCCCCCTGCCTAGCAAGTGGGAGCCAGTGAACTACACATCTTGTGAAAAGATTGACTATGTTATTTAGTATGAGCTCTCCATATGCAAAGATAAGGACAACCATTTGGAAGAAAACAAGAGACAATATGACAGATACTGAAGTTCTCTGGTTGTCTTGCTTTGAAATTTATGCTTTCTTATGTCCCATTCTGTTCTGTTTTGTTGTGTTTAATTTTACTCCCTTTTAAAATAAAAAAATTAAAAAAAATGTGTGTGGGAAGAGGTGTTGAAGGGAGGGGAGGAGAATGGGGAAAAAGAATTAACATATATTATGTGCAGGTATAAATTTCCTGTGATGAATGCGATCATTATGTATGGTAGACATGTGCTAATTAAAAAAGAACAGGCAGTCTATACAGTCATTAGAGAAATGCACTTAAAGCCACAGTGAGCTATCATTAAATACCCACTATACACACAGTTGTTTATAATTTATCGCAACTGTTTCTAATGTAATTATTTATAATCAATTATAATCAGTTTTAGAATCAGTAACTTTTGTTATAATTAAAAAGCTAACAAAATGTGTGAAACCTGAAACCTTCATTGGTGATAAGAATAACAACCACTTTGGAGAACATTAGTTTCTTAAAACTTTAAACAAATTTATCTTATGACATAAAAGTTCTATTCCTAAGTTTCTAGTCATGTGCAATGAAAGCATATATTCACAAAGTTTCATATTAGCATTATGTATAATAGCCAAACCCTGGAAACACTCTAAATATCTGACAGATAGTGATTGAATAAACAAAATGAGATTTATTTTTACAGTAGAATTCTACTCAACAATAAAAAGGAGTGAACTGTAGATGCAACATGACTGAGCTCCAAAAGACATATTCAATGAAAAGGGCTCTGATGCAAAAATACATACTTTATTTCACTTATGTGTAATGTCTATAAAAGGCAAGTCAATATAGTAGCAAGCAGGCAAATTATTTCTAGTGGTGGGCAAAGTCTTTTAGTAGGTTTCCCAGTTTTGCTTATATTTCAGTAACTATTCTGCTTCTTGTCCTTAGCTTTTTCTTGACTCATCTGGTGCTAACTTGTATACTGCTTCCCTTCCTAGTCATCAAACAAAGCTTCTCTTTTTGGTCTCTTTGGGCCCAATGTCTTCTTACAGCTTGCTTATTTAACTGGTTTGTATGGTTGTGTAAGAACTAAATCAGAAAACATTACTGAATACTTCAGCTTGACTTCTAATATGTAGTCTGCAGATACATAGTCTGCACATACATTAGTGGTATCTATACTAGTGTTTCCCAGAGGGGAAAAAATCCAGTAGATGGGACATGAGAGAGAGAGAGAATGAATAAGAGAAAGAATAAGAGAAAGAATAAGAGAAAAAATAAGAGAAAGAATAAGAGAAAGAATAAGAGAAAGAAAGAAAGAAACAAAAGAAAGATTGATTATGAAGAATTGGCTTATGTAACTGTGAAGAATAGCAAGTCTAAAATTTCCAGGGCAAGCAAGCAACCAGAAATTCAGGTAAAGTTGATGTTGTATAAGTTCTAAGTCTGAAATCTGCATAGGCCAGGCGAGCTGGCACCATAAGCAGAGTTTCTGTGTTGCTTTCTGGAGGCTGATTTGTTTTTCTGGAAATTTCACTCTTTGCTCCTGAGGCTTTTGATGAGTTGAATGAGGCCCATTCAAATTTACCAAAAATCTACTTACTTGAGTTAATCACATTTAAAATATCCCTTCAAAACAGCATCTAAACTAGTGTTTGACTAAGCAGTCATGCACCATAGCCTTGCCAAGTTGATCCATAAAATTAAGCATCACACTACCCATTAATAATTATATCTTCCAGATTGATTTTCTTAACTCTTAGTAAACCATGCTGATTACAGGAATTGAGAGAGTATCTCAGAGAGGGTATTCAGCAGGAATCTAAATCATCTGGCTCTGATGAACTGTTCCGGTTGTCAGTCCAGTAGGATTAGAGTAGGATTCTAGAAGAGTTAGATATGTGTCATAATTCCATTCCAGTATTTGGGCTCCAGTTTTGATATTATTGACAAGACTACTAAAATGCAATAAGAGAACTGAACTTTGTTCATTATCAGTTATATTATAGGTGATTTTATTATTAGACTTATAACATGGTCAGGTAGAATTTAAAGAGTGAGCACAAACGTTTCTTTTAAAAGGAAATAGTGGTATCTTGGTAAGCTTTCTGCCTGTAATGTGAGATTTCTCAATGAGACCCATGTGTTTGAGAAAAATAAGTGATTAAAATGTTGATAGACCTTTGTTAGCTGACATTTCCATTTAGAATTTACATTGGTTGGTGTGAGATATTTAAGCCACAAGTTTTCTTTTGAAATAAGTACACAAAATGAGTGAGATTTATCCAGGTAAGACTGATTTTTCTAAACCTAACTTTTTATAGATGATGATTTTGAAGAGGTGTCCTGGGTCATTATGGACAAGATGAGGACAGCCGTAGGTTACTTATATTTTGTAGTATATTTACTCATTGGTCTTGGATAAATTATTTACCTTTCCAAGAGTCAGTTTGTTTAAAGTATAATCATACATTTTGACTTCCATGGTTTGACATGACACAAAATAACCTATCTAACATGCTTTGTGATGAATAAGTCCTTAAAATTATTGCTTTCCCTCCCTTCTTTCTTCACTTCCCTTCACATATCCTGTCAAACCTCTCCACTATTCCATTATTTTGTGATATGAAAGTATAACTAATATCTATCTTTTCCTTATGTCTTTTCTTTTTCTTCTCATTTTTTCCTCCTTTTTTGTAGTCAATCCTAAATTATTACATTTCCTTTATCATCCTGGGTTAGTGAAAATATATGTTGGAATGTGGTTGTTTCTTTGGATGTTGCTAGTAGTGTAATTATTCTTTTCTCATGACTCAGTGTTATTGAACCTGTATTTTGAATAGTTTTTTTGAGGGGTGATTTCATACTGATTCACACTCGACACCGAGGGCAGATCACAGGGAGAAAACTGTTCACTGAAGAGATCTCTGCAGTACTGGTAAGAGCTTTCTATCCCAGCTGATACACAAACTTCAGCAGTAGAACCCAAGAATCATGACAAAACAAGGCAGCAGGATGCTTCCAAAACCTTATAACTCCCCAAAATCTGATCCCACAGATACTGAAGTGGTTGAAATCCCAAAGAATTTAGAAAATGATAGTTAAATTGTGATCAGTGTGATTAAAGACAAATAATCAAGTACTGTATTCCCCCTAAGATAAGACTGGAACTTACATTAATTTCTGCTCCAAAAGATGTAGAAGGATTTATGTTCAGGGGATGTCTTTTTTCTTGTACAATAATCTATATTCATATACAGCAGACTCCATTCATGTACAAAAGACTACAATTATTCAAATAGAGTCATGTCATCATCTTCTGGAACATCGTCATAACTTTATAAACCCTAAATTATGGCCTCAATTTCTTGTGACACCATTTTCTGTAAAACCATTAGTGCCAGTCTGTCACATCTAGCAATAGAGATGTCCTTAAATGAGCACTTTTTGTCCATTTAGCCTGCTCATAGTGCATTGGCAACACAGCCATCAGTGATTTTATCCCATGAATTCTTCAACCAAGTCACAGCCTCTTGTAAGCGGGGCTTCACAAACTTTCCATTAAATCAAGTGTTAATTGAAGACTTATGAGACATGAGTGGCAACAAAAATGACAGGAACGAGGGGTCTACAAAACAGTGACATAAAATTGCAGGCTGCAAAATTCAGAAAATATTGTTTTATTTCACATGAGTGCATTAAGTACATCCTTTACAACATGTGACGTATTGAATTGTGAAGACTCATATTAGACACAACTGTGTCCATTCATCATTATCAAATGTGTATGTTATTCAGGCATTGTGTCTGTATGTTGATTGGTCATTTGGCAGTAAGTCTTGAATTTGTCGTTTTAAAATGGGCATTTACCTCACACAAAGGTGCTGCTTAGGTATTCACAAATATATCATTTAAGTATTATATTACTATGTTTAATATATTTAATTATATGTTAATGTTACTTTCTAATTCAATACGTTTGTTGTGTGTTTCAGTGGATGTACTGAATATGTCCATGTGGCTAAGGTTTTTAACTGTGTCTTATTTGGGGGGCAAGGCTAATAGTGTGAGCATCCTGAAAAATCATGCTAGGGCTTTTCAGTAAGATCTGATTTTTGGGGAAATATGGTAAGTGAGTCAATTAACTAAAGCACTCAAAGAAGATACAGATAACAAGACAAAGAAGACAGTGCAGTATAGTAAAGAGCTAGAGATTCTTCAAAACAGCCACGCAGAAATCCTAGAAGTGAATACTTAAATAAATCAAATAAAAACTCAATTGAAAGTCTACACAATTGACAGAATGAATAAAAATAAAGAATATCAGGACTTGAAGACAAAACAGACATCCTGGAAGATTCTTCTGAAAGGTGCTCTTCTGAAAGGTGCTAAATTGCAGACAGGTTAATGGCATAAAGTAATCTATTTGCTGAAATTATTACAGAAAATTTCCATATCTGGAGAAATGCCTACCCTAGTAAAGGAGAATTTGCCCCTTCAAATGACATGACCAGGAAAGAACCTCCCCATGACACATCATGATCAAAATGCTGTGAACTCAGAACAAAGAATTTTAGAACTGTTAGGAGAGAAGCACCAAATACAGGGAAAATACATTCAAATAACATCAACTGTCTCAACAGAAATTTTAAAGGACAGGAAGGCTTGGAATGAAGTTTTTCAATCCCTGAAAGAAAATAATTGTCAACCTGGCTAGCAAACTATATCCTGCAAGGTTATCCTTAAAAATAGAAGGAGAAATAAAGTCTTTAGTGATTAACTAAAAAGTTTATGACCACCAATTCAGAATTACAGAATATTCATAAGGGAATCCTAAAGAGAGATGATGAAGATAACACCATTCATGAGGCCCAAGAAAAGAATAAATCTAATTGGGTAAGTAGTTAAATAAGAAAAGAATCAAACACAACAAATACAACAAAATTGACAGGAAATAGTGCATACCTTTTAAGAATAATACTTAATGTTAGTGGTCTGAACTCTCCTACTAAAAGTCAAAAGATTGACAGATGGGGTTTAAAAAAGGAATAACAATATTTTGCCTTCAGGAGATACAACTCACCTGCAAAGTACATGTACTGAAAGTGAAAGGATAGAAAATGATATTCAAAACATCTGGAGCCTGAAAGTGAGCAGAAGTAGCTATATTTATACCTAGCACAGTTTATTTCAAGGCAGAACTGGGAAGAGACAAAACCACTGCTTATTGGTAATGGGAACAATTCACCAAGGAGAGATAATAATTGTAAATATATATATGCACCAAACAGCAAATCTAGTTTCATAAAACACACAGTACTTGACATAAAAGGACAGATGGATACCAATACAATCATAGTTGTGGACTTCAATATCTGATTTCCACAAAAATGTAATACACTCCATAAATGGAATTTGGGATAAAAATCACATGATCATCTCATAGAAGCATTGGACAAAGTAAAATATACTTTCATGTTAAAAACCTTGATGATTGTTTCCAAGATCTGGCTATTACAAATTGTGCCTCTATAAACATGAGTGCTCATATGTTGCTGTGGTATGATGCCCATCAACTGAGGAATGGATTAAAAAATGGTCTTTTTATACAATTTATTACTCTTCAGCCATAAGGAAGGATAAACTAGAGACTTTTGTAGGTAAATGGATGCAACTAGAGCCCATATTCATAAGTGAAATAAATCAGACTCCTGTGTAGTATCTCGCTAGTGCAAGAAACTGAAAATAGGTAAATTCCAAAAGTTATAATACACATAGTGAAAGGGATGAAACTGCTCAAAGGGAAATCATATTGTTTGATCAATTTTGCATGTCTGAATCTGGTAACCTGAGCAAATTTTTTTAATTTTAATTTTTTTTATTTTAGAGGATAAAAGATAAAACCAAGGAAAATAAAAGAATAAAACCAGTCAAAGCAAACCAGTGTTAGTGATCAACAGTAGTTATCATAATGCCTTTTGTTGTCTTCAAAGTAGCTGCAGATACCTTTGGACATAGTAAAAATTGAACAGAACAGAATAGAATAGAAACAAAAACAAAGCAATGAATGCAATATAGGATTTCAACACAAGACAACAGTAAATTCAAAATGGCTACCATAATATACCTTGCTATCTTTGAAATAGCTGCTCATGCTGCTGGATTTAACATAGTTGAATAAAACAAAAGAGAATAAAACCTAGCTCAATAAAACAAAACAATATAGAACTTCAAAACAAAACAATTGGGACTCAACAATGGGTACCACCCTCTGACGGTGATCCATCCCCTAGATGGCACATTGTGTACTGCTATCCTTGGAAAAGATGATCAGATCACTGGCCGTAGGCCTGCAAGGTCAGTGAAACACCAAAGCACCACAGGCATCCAATTGCATTTCACCTCGATAGTTACCATCAATCACAGCCTGTGTTTCTCTGGATCAGCTGATAGCTTATGCAGGAGTAAGCGTGGGGAATGGTACTTACTGTTTGCCAGCCTATGCACCAGAAGGGACTGGGGTCTGGCTGTCGCCACTGTTGGCAGCAGCTGGCGCATGGTGCTGGTTTCCAGGCGGGATTTGCTTCCTAGTGGGATCTTGTGCGCCCCCCCTAGAGTCCACGAATGGCGCTGACTCTTGGGGAGAGGCTTGGGTCTGGGTGTCCCCACTCCTGTAGCAGCCGGCATATGTGCTGGTTCCCAGGTAAGGCTTCCTGCTGTGGCCTTGTTTTCTCCCCCTGCAGTTTGCAAATCCTGAGCAACTATTTTGAAGATGACAATACATAATATAACAACCACTGTTAAATTCCTATCTTGTTTTGAAATCCTGTACCACTATTCTTTTTGTTGTTGTTGTTATTTGGCTTTTGTTATTTTTTTTGTTTGCTTGATTACATTATTTTTCTGTGCTTTTTCTGTTTAAAAAAAACCTTGCTGAAAATTGTTATAGAAAGATGTTACTTCAAATTAATAAAATCTATGTATGACAATCAGACAAAAAGTAAACTAAGAAGCATCAGAGTTAAACTAAACAATAGAGTAAATGCATTTAACATATCTAGAAAACATTTCATCTAAAACCAGAAGAATCCACATTCTTTTCAGCTGTCCATGGAATTTTCTCAAATAGACCATATTTTAGATTGTAAAGAAAGTCCTACTACATACAAAATAATTTCAATAATATGTTGCATTCTGTCAGATCACAGTGTAACAAAAGAAACTGATAGCAAAAGGAGCCATGTGAACAACACAAACACATGGATATTCAGTTTTGAATGATCAATGAATAACTGAAGAAATCAAAGGGGAAATTTTAAGAATTCTTAGAATCAAATGTCAGTGGAAAGACAATTTATCAGTATCTGTAGCAAACACTGAAAGCCATTCTAAGAGGGATGTTTATAGCTGTGAGTGTCTGCATTAGAAAAATGGCATGATCCAAAATACGTAATTTGATGATGCATCTTTTTTTTTTTTTGGTCTTTTTGAGACAGGCGTCTCACTATGTCTTGATGATGCATCTTAAGGTCCTAGAAAAAGAAAAAAAAAACAATCCCCAAGTCAGTAGAAGGAAATAATGATCAGGGAAGAAATTAACACAGTTGAAACTAAAAAAGAATACAGAAAAATCAATGAGTCAAAGAGATCAAAGAATTGTTTCTTTGAAAAGATAATCAAATGATTAAACCCTTAGTGAAATCTACCAAAAGATGAGAGACAAGGCTCAAATTAACAAAATTAGAGATAAAAAGGCAAAATTACATCAAATAGCACTAACATAGGATTGTCAGAAATTATTTTGAAAATGTATTAAACATTTCATATAAGTGGAAGGGTAGAAGTGCTTTTAAACTCATTCTATGAGCCAGCATTACCCTGGTACCAAGACTGGATAAGGATGCAACAACAAAAACGGCGACAAGACTACAGTCCAGTATCCTTGATGAGTACAAATGCACAGCCCTTCATTAGATTCTTGCAAACACAACTCAACAACTGATTGAGAAGATCGTAGACTATGAGTAAGTTAGTTTAATCCGAGGGATGCAAAGATGCTTCAACATATGTAAATTAAAAATGTAATAAATCCCATAAATGGAATCAAGGATAAAAATCACATAATCATCTCAATAGAAGTATTTGAGAAAGTATAATACCTTCATTATAAGACCTTGATAAAAAGTTAGATCTCCTATCTTGAATTAATAAAATTATGTATGACAGGTCCACAGCCAACATCATACTGAGTCGGGGAAAAACTGAAAGCATTCCCTATAAAATCAAGAAAAGAGGACAAGGATGTTCACTCTCACTGCTGTTCAATACAGTATTCAAAACTTTAGCCAGAGCACTCAGGAAACAGAAAGAAACAAAAGGGATATAAATAGGAAAGAAATGAAATTATGTCTATTCGTGGATGATATAATTCTTTACAGAGAACACCCAAAAAAACTCCAGTAGGAGACTTAAATTGGATAAATTCAGTAAAGTTGCAGGATATAACATCACACAAAAATCAATGGCATTCTTGTACACCAATAATGAATCGTCTGAGAAATCAGAAAAATACTCCATTCACAGCAACTTCAAAAAAATTTAACACCCGGGAATCAACCTAATCAGGGTTGTAAAAGACTTCTATAATGAAAATTACAGAACTCTGAAGAAAGAAATAGGATATTAGAAAATGGAAAGGCATCCTTGTTCTTGGGTTGAAATAACTAACATGAAAATGACAAAATACAGATTCAGTGCAACTTATACTAAAATACTAACAACACTCTTCATAGATCTAGAAGAAAATCCTAAAATTCATTTGGAATCAGAAGAGAACCAGAGTAGCCCAAGAAATTCTGAGCAAACAGAGCAAGTCTTGAGGCATCACAATACCTATTTCAAGTCACACTATTGTCTTACTTACTTTTTATTATACTGAGACAAACTACCCAATACCCAAGTAAAAGAAGGAAAAGTTTATTTAGACTCACAGTTTATAGAGGTTTCAATTCATAGTTGGCTGGCTCCAAGGCAGGGTGATATGGCAGAGGGGCATCACAGAGGAGCGACAGTTCATGGCAAAGCAGGGCAGGCAGAAGGCAGTAGGCAGCAAACAGCAGCAGTCTTCTTTCTGTCCCTTATATTTTGTACAGGCTACGTACTGTTAGGGTAGTTATTAAGAGTGAACCTTCCCATTATCTACATTCCAAACTCTGCTAGACCAATCAGTGGACTAATTTAGTGATCACACACCCTTGATTCCAGCATCATATTGCAAATCTAGCCACCTTTGGAAAGACCCACTTGTGAGCCTATGAGGCTTTAGAGAGAAACATTCGGACACAAGTCATAACACACTACTAAACTACAGTAATAATAATAGCATGATAACTAGCACAAAAACAGACATATAGAGCAATGAAATAAAATAGACATAGAAGCAATCCCACATACTTATAGCCTTCTATTTTTTGACAAGGAGGCCTTAGCTATATGTTGGAAAAAAGACAGCTTTTTTAAACAAACAATGCTCGGAAAATTGGATATCCACTTGCAGAAGATTGGAATTAGGTCTTTGCATCTCATTATGTACTCAAATCAAGTCAAAATGGATCAGAGACCAAGACATAAAAACAAAAACTTTGAAACTTTGGAAGATAACATAGGGGAAATACTTGAAACTGAGCACAGGCAAAGATTTCCTGAATAGAAGTCTAGTAGCAGAGGAAATAATATCAAGAATCAACAAACAGGATTACAGCCAATTAAATATTTTTGCACAGTAAAGGAAATAACAGAGACAACTTGCAGTATGGGAGAAAATTTTTGCTAGCTACTCTTCTGACAGCTACTATCTAGATTGTATAAAAGACTGAAAAAAACTACCCACCCCAATACAAATGATCCAGTAAAAAAATGGGCAAATAAACTGAATAGGCACTTCACAAAAGAAGTGTAAATGGCCAATAAGAATATGAGAAAGTGTTCAATGTGTTTAGTCATTTAAGGAAATATAAAAACAACATTGAGAATCTATCTTGCTTCACTCAGAGTGGCTACCTTCAGGAACATTTGTGACTTTATAGTGATGCATGTATACTTGTGTTTATAGTGGAACAGTTCACAGTAGTCATGAAATAGCCTAGATACAGGCCAACAGATGAATGGAAACATGGTATGTATATGCAATGCACTGTTATTTAGCTATAAAGAAGAATGAAGTCATGTCTCTTTTAGGAAAATGTGTGAAACTTGAGATCATTGTGCTAGGCAAAATAAGCCAGACTCAGACAGTTGAATATCACATTTTTATTTTATATGAGAAACCTAAAATATAAGTAAATAAAATTGAGAGATGATAGGAAAATAGTGGATTCTTAGAGATGGAGAAAGGGATCAATGAGGGAACAAGAAAGGGAGAGGGAGTTACAGGGATTAAAAACGATCAAGAAATGTATCTACTAATTCTCCAGAACAAACATCAATATCAGTATTACAAACATGCACTAATAAAAATACTGCTTCTTTAGAGGAAATATAAATAAGTAGCCAATAGGAAGCTCTGCTAGTAGTGATTAAAACTAACACATTTATTCTTCCACATAACTAGAAAATTTCTTTTAATAAGTACATAAATTTTTGCTTTACGAATCAATGTTTAGTGTCCCCCCCCCAATAGGCCTTTTCTCAGGGCTAGAACTTTAGGGTTTAAGAGACTAAATGCTGTACACTTGCTAAAACCATGAGAGTTTATAGTTATTTTTCATTTTATTAAAAATCGACAATTTATAATTATATGTATGTACAAAATGATGTTATGTTTTGTAAATGCCATGTGGAACAATTAAATAAACTAATTAGCATATTTGTCACATAAAATACATTCTTTGTTGTGAGAACATTTGAAACTCAGCAATTTTGAAATGTATAGCACATTTTTAGTGCTTTAATACACTGGTTTTTCTTGAAGCAAAGTTATTTCTCCCTCTAATGGAGACTTTATACCCTTTGATCTCCCCATCTCTCCTGTCCCCAGCATCCATACCAACCATTCTGTTCATCTGTCTCTACAAGTCTTGTTTTAGATTCTAAAGTAAGAGTGTGTAATATTTGTCCTTCTGTTCCTAGCTTGTTTCATTTGGCGTAATGATGTTCTTTGGATTCATTCATTATGTTACAAGTAACAGAATCTTCTTTTTTAAGACTGAATAATATTGCACTGTGTGTATATACACCACATTTTCTTTATTCATTTGTGGATGGACAGATCAATTGATTCCATAATTTTGATATTGTGACTAGTGCTGCAGTTAACACAGGTGACCGGACATGTTTTTGACAAACTGATTCTATAAATACATAGAAGTTGGATTATTGGATCATGAGGTGATTTCATTCACAGTTTTTTGAAGAACCTTCCTATACTTTTCCATATTGGCTAGACTAAATTATATTTGCACAAACAGTGTACAAGGGTTTCCTTTCTACATATTGTCACAACCCTTGTCTGACATTTTTTCATTGGTATATGTTAGTGATACATAATAGTTACATTCGTCTTGGGGAATTGGTACATACACATTTCACATCTTGATCATTTCACACCCTTCCTACTCCTGATTCTCTTCTCATCTATATAAAGCCTACCTTTCTGTTTCCTATAATCTCTTAGTTTGCTCTTTAAATTATTTTAGGTTTCTCGCATTAGAGAACTATATGATATTTAACCTTTGGTATTTTTGTCTTTTTTATAATAGCCATATGACAGATGTGAGATGATGTTTTATTGTTCTTATTTGCAGTTTCCTTGTAGTTAGCTATGTTGAATAGGTTTTTATGTTATTTGTTGGGCTTTCCAATTTGTAGGTTGACTTTTTACGCTCTGTGCAGCAGCTTTTTAGCTTACCCAGTTACCCCACTTACCTAGTTTTGTTTTTGTTGACTGTGCTTTTGAGGTCACTTCCACAAAATTCTTGTCCAGACTAGTGTGTGTAGGTTTTCCTCTGTTTTCTTCTAATAATTTTACAGTTTCTGATTTTATGTTTAAGTCTTTAATCTATTTCAAGTTGATTTTTCTATGTGGACTAAGATAAGGTCTTGGTGTAAGGTACATTCCTCTGTATCTCATTTAGTGACTTTTTTTATAATCATGAAAGGAAGTTGTATTTTGTCAGATGCTTTGTTTGCATCTAATGAGATAATTGTATGATTTTTATCCTTTATCCTGTTGGTGTGAAGCATTGCACTTTTTGATTTGTGCGAGATGAACTGTCCCAGGGAATAAGTCTCACTTGCTTATAATTAATGATCACTTTATTTTAATCTTATTTTTTCTTTTGTGGTACTGAGGATTAAATCCAGGCAAGTGGATTAAATCTACATGAGAGTTCTACCACTGGGCTATACCCCTGACTGTTTTTTATTTTATTTTGAGATAGGTTCTCATTAAGTTGTCTAGACTGACCTCAAACTTGTGGTCTACCTGCCTCAGCTTTCTGAGTAGCTGGAATTACAGGTGTGTGCTATCATTCCTAGCTATGAATGATGCTTTTAATATAATAGTTAAATTAAAGTTGGTTGTACTTTTAAAAGCATTTTTATATCCATGTTCATCAAAGATAACAGCTTGTAATTTTCTTCTCTTGTAAACATCTTTGTCTGCTGGCTTTGGTATCAGAGTGATCCAGTCCCTTTAGGAGGTTGGAAATATTTCCTCTTGTTGAAGTTTTTGAAAGAGATTGAGAAGTATTGGTATTCTTAAAATGTTTGACAGATTTCAGTAATGAAACCGTCAGGTCCTGGGCTTGTCTTTAATGAAAAACTTTTTATTACTAATTCAGATTGAGATATTTTATCAAAAGAGGTATAATTTGAAATACCTCTTTGTTGTTGTTTGTTACATAAATACTCTGCTGGCCTGGACTTCAAGCCTATGTAGTAATACATTTGGAATGGGGGAAATTCTTCTCTTAAGACTTCCAAATTGTTGTCGTGATGACTATTAACTGTTTTGTAAAATATGCTCAGGGCACTATGATACAGTGAGATGCTCTTGTGTTACTGAAAAAATTAATAAGTACTTATAGTTTGTAGTTGTAGTTGGGAGAACTTTTTTTTTCTCTGCCTATGTATTTCTATGTAGTACAGTATTTAAAAGCATGTTTCTGGTAGTGGTTTTATAAAGTAATACTGAAGGCCTTTGTCCCTTGCTATTTTCACTTGTCATGTTCTGTTCTGTTAGCACTTTTAAGTAAGGAACTATGCACTTTTAGAATAAACTTTTTTTCTTTTTTTTATTTGAGTTATTACCTAGGGCAAGACATGTTTTTTCGTTCTAAAATTTTTTTATTCCCTGTAACTGAAAGGCAATTTTCTGTCCCTTCTTTAGGAAGATGTGTTAGGTCATTTTAGTTTCAAGGAACAAAACATTACCCTGTCCATCTAAAGAAGAAATGGGCTATTGTTAAAAAGACATGTGAACTAGGATGTGGAAAGTGTTTGGTGAATTTCTTAAAAGTTCTAGGAATTCTCTTTTGGTTTCTCTTTGAGTCATATAGTATATAATAAATAGGCCATCATTATTTATGAAATGGACGAATGAATGGCTTTTCTCTCTTGCTCTTTTTGTTCTTGTCTCCATTATCTCTGTTCATTAGCCTCTTGTTTTTCACCAGTGTTTCTCTGTTTCTAGGATGAACTTCATAGAGGCCAAACACAATTGATTTAGCAAATTACTGTTGATTCACTATTTGTGTCCCTTGTTTCAGACTAGCCCTGGAAAAATAAAGACAGTTCATGCCTAGGTCAGGATTGGGCTAATCATTGACTAGGAGCCTGTATCTGCTTTTCTGGTCATGGAAATTATGTTAACCAAAACCAAGATATTGAGGGTGGTAGACATTGGGACTAATACATCCCTACAGAAGTTTAACCTCAGCTTAAGTAACAGTATTGGGAAAGAGGAGATAAAAAGAAGTGGCTATTGATTGTAGGACATGTTATATCTTTTATGTATTATTTCAACTCTGAAAAGTAGTATAGGTTTAACTTTCTGATTTTAAATCTAAGAAAAGTTCATCTTAGTGCTGTTCTATTAACCTCTACAAAGTCACTCAGTAAGTAAATGGTGGAGTCGGGGAGGAAAGCCTTTTCCAGAAATATGGCTTGTCTAAGACCCGGGAAAACCTGTGCAATCCACAATGTATGATTTTTGTTTTGTCTTGTTTTGTTTTGAGTCAGGGTCTTGCTATGTAGCCCATGTAGGCCTCCAACTCTCAGCAGTCCTCCTGCCTCAGCCTCCTGAATGCTGGGATTACAGGTGTGTATCACCATGCCTGGCAACACAAAATATAATTTAAACTGCCTCACCTGAAGCTAGTGCAATTAATTTTAATGTGTGTTAATCTCATGTATCTAAATGTTTAAAAATATATATAGTATTAAGAATTATTTTTTTTCCTTCCAATCAGATTTTATTGGTACATTTTAGGTGTATATATATTGATCGCATTCATGATAGAGGTTTGTTCCTGTACATGATATAACTTGTTTCTTATTTTTTTCCATTCTGTTACTCTCCTTATCTGTATGTCAGGTCCTTTCCCTATGTTTGGGAAGTTTTCTGTAAGTAGCCTTTTTATGTCATTTGTGTTGACCCCTGCTTTTTCATGGACATGTATCAGTATTAAATTATTTTTCTTTGTGTCATCTTGCAGCCATGGAATTGTTATTTCCTGATTCCTTGTTATTTTTAAGACATCTTTTTTCCTTTCACAATTGCTAGCTGCGATCCTGTCTTCAAAGTGTAAAAGTCTATCTTCAGTTGTGGTCAAGTGGTTTTGCCAGCTTTTAATAAAGTTTTTAATTTCCTGGATATCTCTTTGAATCTGTTTCATGGATTATAATTCTTTCCTATATTGTTCATTTAAGGTTTCCATCATTTTCCTATGCTATCTTTTTTAATTTTTATCTATGTCTTCTTTAGATATGCTCAACAATTCTTTGATTATGTTTGTCTTTCTTCTTTAACACGAGATATTTCTGATCTGATTACTTTTACAGCCTCATGAAGTAATTTTTTTACTTCAGCTGCTACGCTTTCAGAAATTTCAGGTGTATGACTCCCAATTTCTTTTTTTTTTTTTTTATTTTAAAGAGGATAAAAACCAATGAAAATAAAACAGAATAAAACCAATCCAAATAAACCAGTATAAGTGATACAGGACTTCAAAACCTTACAAAATCAACAATAATTACCATAATGCCTTTTGTTGTCTTCAAAATAAGCTGCAGATATCTTTGAACCTAGTAAAAATTGAACAGAACAGAAAAGAAGAGAAACAAAACAAAACAAAACATAAATGCAGTAAAGGACTTCAAAACAAGCCAATAGTAAGTCTACCAGAATATGTCCTGTTATCTTTTAAATAGCTGCTCATATCAGGTTTAACATAATCAAAACAAAAGAGAATAAAACCCAACCCAACAAAATAGTGAAAATGATGGTGCTTCCTGGTGAGGCCTTGTTTTCTCCCTCTGCAGTCTGCAAATGGTGCTGACTCACAGAGAGAGGCTTGGGTGTGGCTGTTGCCACTCTGGCAGTGGCCTGTGTGTGGTGCTGGTTTCCAGGTGGGGATCATCTGGTGAGGCCTAGTTCTCTCCCTGCACAGTCTGCAAAGGGTGTTGACTCACAGAAGCTTGGGTCTGGCTGTCTCCACTTTGGCATTGGCCCATGCATGGTCGCTGGTTTCCAGGTGTGGTTTCCAATTTATTCCATGTTTATGTCTCTTGGACTTGTTCTGTGTGGGCTGAAGGTTTGAGATTGCATTTTGCTCCCTTGTCTTGACATTTTCCTGGTTTCTTCTGGACTAGCTGGTTGCTGGGTCCCAGGCATTTCCCAGGATGACTGCCCATCAGCAGTGTTGGGGAATGGAGCAAGCATCTGAGTTTCTCCTGACCTAGGTTCCTAGGGAGGTGGTGGGGTGTGGGGTAGACTTCACTTGTCCAGACATGTGCAGCTATACTGAGACCCCCTTGATGGTGGCAGACAGCTGGGGGCTTGGCTGGCTGCTTTTTCCCTTCTGCATTGGTTATTGGTCCCCCATGGTGATGGTGGCCAGTGGGCTCGCAGGGCATGGCTAGCTGCTTCTCCTGGCCTGCACTGGTTATTGTCACTGATGGCAGCTTGCAGGCTCAAGGGGGCATGACTGGCTGCTTTTCCTAGCCCAAACTGGTTACTGGTCCCAGATGGTGATGGCAGCCGGTGGGCTCACAAGTGTAGCTGACTGCTTTTCCCTGCTTTAAAATTTTAAAAAATTAACTTTCTATCATGTGTCTTTTCATTGTCCTAATAGTGTCTTTGGAAGACCAAAATTTTTCATTTTACTAAAGTCTCACGTATCAAAAAATGTTATGAATTATACTTTTGTTTGTGTCTTTGCTGAAACCAGTGTTACAAAATTTTTTGCCATGATTCCTGTAAAAATTATTTCTGTTTTATATTTATGTCTATGATTGATAACAGCTTTGTGTAAGGTATGAGGTGTGTTTTGAGCTCTTTACTTTCGTGCTTTATGTCCTCCCTTTCCCCTTGTCTTTGGCTTAGAGATATCTATTTATTGTAGCACCTTTTATGGAAAGAACTGTCATATCAACATTGAATTGTACTTTTGTCAAAAACCAGTTGATGGGCTGGGGATTTAGCTCAGGAGCAATAAGCACCTGCCTTGCAAGTGTGCGGTTATGAGTTTGATCCCTGGTACTGATAAAAAAACAAAACAAAACAAAACACAAAACCCTACTCCAAAAATCAATTGATAATACTTACATGGATCTATTTTTGGAATCTGTTTATATGTTGAAAACTCTATCAGAGAATTATATGTTTTTACCAAAAATTTAACATTTCTGTTGTTTTTCCTTTATTTCTGATGACATGTGGTATGTTCTCCGAGGAACTTCCTTGTAGTATTTTTATTATAGCATGTTGTTCATGCATTCTCTTAGGTTTTCTTTATCTATGAATATCTTTATTTTATTTCTGTTCCTGCAAGATATTTTCACTAGATAAAGAATTTTGGTTTGCTTGTTCTAATCTTTCAGTACTTTAAAAATAGTGCCATTTCCTCTGGCCTCTGTGATTTCTAATGGGAAATCCTTAGTCTTTGAAATCATTATTTCCCTATAACTAATGCATCATATTTTTTTACTTATTTTTTTTT
>PVJX010025317.1:0-27063 GCA_004027295.1 Dolichotis patagonum | reverse complement strand
TATTTGCTTTGTATAGCTGGGTGCTCTGGAATTTGGTGCATATATATTTAAGATTGTTATCTCTTCCTCTTGAAGTTTTCCCCTAACTAGTATGTACTGACCTTCTTTATCTCTTTGGATCATTCTTGGTTTGAAGTTCACATTGTCTGCAAACAGGATAGCTACTCCCCCCCCTTTTTTAGTTTACTTTTGCATGAAGTATTGCATTACATCCTTTGACTTTCAGTCTATGTGTTTCCTTTTGGGTTAGATGGGTTTCTTGTAGACAGCATATGGTTAGATGTTGTTTCTTGATCCATTCTGCCAGTCTGTTTCTTTTGATTGGTGAATTGAGAACATTGACATTAATGGTTATAAGTGTTATATATTGTTATTTTTTTAACCTGTTATCTCTCTGCTGTTGTATCTTTACCTTTCCATTCTGTTTAATTGTCTGCCCTGCATGGTGGTTTTATCCTATGTGTATCTAGAATGTCTTTCAGTATTCTTTGTGGGGTTGGTTTGGTGAGCATGATGTTTTCCAGCTGTTCTTTGTCATGGAAGTATCTTATTTCTCCATCCATTTTGAAGGAGAGTTTTGCAGGGTGCATCAGTCTGGGTTGAAAGTGGTTTTCCTTTAGGATCTGAAATACTTCACTCCATGCTCTTCTTGACTTCATTGTTTGTGTTGAGAAGTCTACTGTGATTCTGATAGGTTTTGTTTTATAGGTTATCTGTCTTTTCTCTCTAACAGCTTTTAGTATTCTGTTCTTATGGTGGATTTCTGGCATGGTGATTATTATGTGTCTGGGTGTAGTTTTATTTTGCTTATGGCTCTTTGGAGTTCTGTATGCTTCACTAATCCAAATGTCAGTTTCCATTCTCATATTTGGGAAGTTTTCATCTATTACTTCTGTAAATATCCTCTTGATATCATTTGGGCTGTCCCCTTCTTTTTCATTTATCTCTGTTAATCTTATGTTATTTTTCTTTCCATCACCTTACAGCTGTTGAATTGTTATTTCCTGATTCTTTGTTATTTTTAAAAGATTTTTCCTTTCCTATTCACTAGCCATGATCTTATCTTTGAAGTCTGAAATTCTATCTTCACTTTCTTTGAGGTGCTATTGGCAGCTTTCAATGTAATTTTTGATTTTCTATATATCTCTTTATGTATTCTGTTTGTTTCTTATAGTGTTCATTCAGGGATTCAATCTGCTTGCTTTGTTCCTCAATTTTTTTATCTGTGTCTTCACTAGATGTGTTCACTATTTCTTTCAGTAGTTTTATCATTTCTTCTTTTACCTGGGCAATTATTTCTGATTTGAATTTCTTCATAGCTTTCCCTAGTTGCTTCTTTATTTTACTTGATATCATTTCAGCCATTTCAGGTGTATGGCTTCTATTTTCTTCTATGTGCATGGCTCCATTGCTTTGGATGGGCTGGAAATTTGAGCCTGCCTTTTAGTCTTTCCTTTTGTCACTTTTCTTTATTTCCATGGTTTGTGTGGTGTTCCAAAGCCTACTCTGGGTGTGTGGTGAATCATCTGCACCCTCAGCTCCTGGAGCAGTCTCAGCTCCCCTGCAGGCTTTTGGCTCCCTAAATTGAAAGGGGGAAGCTGGGCATGGTGAACTGGGACCAGCGGAATCCTCTTGGCACAATCCCCTGTCTTAGGGGTGTTTATATGTACTCAGCCATTGGCAGTGCTTGTCTTAAGCTCTACCCAGGCCAGACCAAATAGGCCTAGAGTCCTCCTGCATGGTCTCTGCCTCTTGAGCTCAAAGAAGACTGCTGTGTGTGGTGGACTGAGCTCCCTGGAATCTGCTGGGCCCAGTCCAGCTTCCCTCATAGCTCCCCAGAAACTCAAATGCCAGGAGTGTAGGTTTCCAACTCTCCCCGGGGCACTGGGACTCACCTCAGGCATTCCCAACTCTCCTGCAGGCTCTTGGCTCCCTAAATTGAGAGGCGGAAGCTGGGCATGGTGAACTGGGCTGGCTGAACCCCTGGAGCACAATCCCTGTCCTAGGGGGGTGTATATGAACTCCACAATGAAATCATTTTAACAGCAGAGGTGAAGAAACGAAAGATAGTTTTATGCTTCTGGTTTGATTTTCAAAGTTTCAACTTAAATAAGTTGCATCTACTTATTTTTTCTTTCAAAAATGAAAAACATACTATCTGATAATTTTCATGTTATGTTGAATAAAGTTATAACAAAGCTAACACTGATTTAGCTCACACTTGCTTATGCTGTTCTGATGTTCCAAGAATTTTATGAAATACAATTCTCAGGAATTCTCTAGGCCCAGGAATTACCACTTCTTTTATCTTCTATATAAACTATTTGTAGATGGTGATATAAAACACTCAAATTCTGTATAAGGTTCTGTTTGTTAATGCCATAAATTAGTGTTAATTTCCTGCTTCAATCTCAGGTTCCTTATTTCAATTGCATAAAAATATTTGTTCAAAACTTTGATATGCCATGAAAACTTGTTCATCTATTTCCAAAATAGATTACTACATACAAATTATTACCAGTCAAAAACCTAGTAATTTAATAAATTCATTCCAATTCTTATACAGTACCTTCCAAAGCAAGGTTGAAGACAAAATAATCTCCCCAAAATGAATACTAGGAAAACAGATTCAAGTCTCTTTCTCCACTTAGATATATTAATGAATTTTAAGTTTCTATTGCCTTATTTTTCAAATGATAATTATATTTAAATCTCAAGGACTATTTACTGATTGAATAACATAATGCTTGTAAAACACTTTATGCAACTTGTGAAGCAAAGATTTAAAGCACTGCCAGGGAGAAAAAAAAAAAAAAACTTGTAATGCACAAACTTAAATAAGAAGCAAAGATTACCCTGGGACTACTACAATAGAGAAAAGAGGTTTTGCTCAACTTTACTGATGGAAATTGGAAATAACAGTTTTAGAACTGGATGAATTAGTAGTAAAACTGAAGACAATAAAGGCAATATGGGGGAGGTTGTTCAATGCCATTAGGCCATTGTGTTAACTAATTATGGCTTATGAAAGTGAGGCTACCACAAATATATATATATACACACACACATATATATATATATGTGTGTATATATAAAATTCTGATATATATATATATATATATATCTGATATATATCTGATTAAGAATTCTGATATATATATACCCATATAAGTGCATATATACAAATATATATATATATACATATATAGAATTATGCTATACTGCTAAACACAACATTAACAGCAGAGTAAGATTAGTATTATTAATGTACTACACAAAAAATAGTTTTCTTAGTAATGATAGCTTCAAAAAATAAAATGATACAACTATAGCTTTTATAGTTTAAAATACATAAAATATCCATTAATAAAATTAATCAAATTGTACACCATATAAGAGATTCCAGCTTGTATGATTTTTAGGGAAGAATAAAATTAACAACAAAATTATTATTAATCATAATTATAGCTACATTTTATTTAGTATGTATTAAAGAGTAGTTAATCACTATGTATTTGTTCTCATATATTATCACATTTAATAAATGAAATATATTCAATTAGAAACTTTTTAAAATCTTGAAATGTTTGGTTAAAATGAGATTTTCTAAATTTTAAGGTAGAATATTAGGAAATTAATTCATTATTTATGAATTTATGAGGAAAACATAATTTCTATTGCTTTCATTGGAATTTGTAACCTAAAAATACTAAATCTGCTAAGCATATGATGTTTTTTAGTCATGCTTTTTATGACTACTTTCAAGTTTTCTCTGATTTCTAGCTCTGAAAAAATAAACTGTGTTTAATTTTTTCCAGAGAACATCAAATACTGGCAAAAAATTGCTGTAAAATTTTGTTGGAATAATGACTCACTAATATAATTACAAAAAACTAGCTATTTGTTCCAAAAACTTTCCAATGTTGAATTTCCCTTATTCTTTACTAAAATTTATAGTAAAATTATTCTATGTCAATTTATAGTTCATGGTCTCCAACAGGATGGCTTTTTTTTAAAAGCATCTAGGTGAAAATTTTTCCTAAGATAGAGGAGAAAATACTGAATCCTATTGTGACCACAGGCATTGGAGAAAGGAAGGAAGGTGCACAGAGGAACAGTACACTCTCTTCTACAGGAAATATAACTTTCAGTGTTTGAAATTTTGCTCAGTGTCAAGGAAAATAACAGACATTTGTAAATTTCATTTGTTGTTTATTCACAAGTTACAAGTGACTGCTTTTTTTTTTTACATACAGAGTAGCCAATTCTCAAAAAAGTTTCAAAGCAAGTTTTATTACCATATACTACTTGAGGGAATAGAGGTCTATATGGATGATGTTGTTACATGAACTCAAATAATTGGTGTTAAAACTGAGTCTGGGCTAGTATTTATAAGGTTTATGAGCTCATTCAGTTTCCAGTAAATAACAGTCTTCCTCACTGGAACTAAGGGGACTAGTAAGTGGAAATACATTCAATTCCAGTGCATAAGGGTGGCGTCGTATTCAATTCAGGATTCTATAACAAAATATCTTAGATCAGGTTGTTTGTGAGCAATGGAAACTTATTTCTACTGTTGTGGAGGCTGAAAAGTTTAAGAACAGAGCATGAGCAGTTTTGGTGTCTGCTGATGACTCAGAGATGGCACCTTTTATCTGTGTTCTCACATAAGAGAAGTAAGAAAATGACTGTACTAAGTGATGTTTATAAGGTCACAGATCCCATCCATAAGGAAGGATATCGCACACCTACTCACTTCCCAGTGGCTACACCACTTAGTACTACAGTTTTGTAAATTAGGATTAAGCAGGCCCTTCCCTCAGGAGGTGGGGAGCTGGGGTTGTAGGACAGAAACATGAAGAGTGGAGGAAGAACACATTTTCACAGGAAGAATAGCAGAATAAATTAGGAAACATGCACTGAAAGACACTACTGGGATATAAAAATGGAGAAACAGTATATGTTAGAGCTATTTATAAACAAAAGGTGATTAACAATAATGAGATTAAGTTAACAATCTTTTAAAACAGAAGAGCAGGAATTTACTTGATCAGACTCTAGATCCATAGTGATTGATTTCAGCCTTTTCCCACTCATGAACTTTGCCATTAATCTTGCTAGAAGGATTTTTTTTACTCTGTCATGTAATTACTTTTAAAATTTCTCAGAAATTTTTGTAAACTGCTATTAAAATCTTAACATCATTAATTATAACCATTAGATTTTTTTCTTTAATATTTTGAAAATTTCCAGGATTTTTGAGCAAAAAATATAACTTTGGAATACAGAATGAAAGGGTACTTCCTCAATAAATAAACTGAGTTGTGAAATAGTTAAAATATGTTGGACAGTAGCCATGGAAGTGGGACATTTTATAGAATTCTTGTAAATGGCAGCAGAATGCCCTACTGTTTAAAGGACAGGATGACCTCTTTGAATTCACAGCTTTCCCTATATATGTACGTTTTGCCCTATAGGAAGGAAATATCTGATGTTTCAGAGGGCTCTGGTGAAGTTCAGTCTATGACATTCAGTATCACAGCAGGAATATCACAGCCCATCACTTCTGAAAGTTAATGTACTGTTCTTCCCAAGATCTTCTCTAGACTAGCATTGCCAAAGGTTAAATGGCATTAATACAGAAGTCCATGGCTGCATAATGCAGCTTATAATCCTGAGGATACACTTTACAGCAACAGCCACTATTCTCATATTTCCCTTGTCTTTTAGGTATAAAAATTGCTCTTGTGGAAAATCATCCTTTCCCAGAGGTAAAATTCTCTGTGATAGAGCTACATGGGGCACAGAAGAGCTGAAAATGTCAATAGTAAACAAAATAGCAAAGAAAGCAACTGTAATCTAAGGACAGTTAAATTCTGACAGTTGGTTTTCCAATGTTCCATCTTCTCTGCAAAACAGAGCAAGTGCTGCCTGCCATCTTATTTACTGGTATCTCTGTAAGTGCACCCTGGGCTGGTACAGACTTGTCTGTGTGATGGTGTCTCTTGTTTTCTCTTCCATTCTGCTGACAGGTACAGAAATTAAGTATCTGTATCATGATCCTGTATCTCCAATGACTTGAGTTTGTTAAGGTTTTATGTTTTAGAGAGGCGTACATAGGGTGCTCAAGCTGCCTGAGAGTTATTATTCAAGACTGCACTTGTTTAAATTCTTAATGTATTCATCTAATGTACAGACTTTGGCTAAACATTAAAAAAAATGAAAACTTTATTGCAAGAATTACTAAATCCTATATAATAGTCAACAGCAAGGAACATTTTATAAGTTCGTTCCTCCATTGTATGTTTCTTCTCCTTACATTGAGAAATGGAGTTATTAATAAAACGTCCATTCACTGAACTAATAGCTGATGCAAAAACAGAATTTTTACTATTAAAGCAGTCATTATTTCCCTCATTCTCCTAACAACTTCACATTTCAAGATTCTGACCCCAGTCAACGTCTTTCACAATGCCAATTACAGGTTTAAAAAAATGGAAGCATATGCCACATTTCAGTTAAAATTCTCTTCCAAAATTCTCTCATATGACTATTTGTATAATAAAAAATTGTGACTTCCAACTCAAATTATCATCAAGGGGTTATAAATTATTAGAAGCAAATAAATGCCAGCAGTGCAGTTCAAAGTGTCTTTAAAATGAGCAGTGGAGGAGGAGACTACTCAGCAAGAAGACAAAACACACCTTGCCGTGAGCTGCACTCCGCTGTGGGGATCAGAAGGAGACCACTCAAAAGGAAGTCAAGGTCTTCCTTCCCATAAACCAGGCTTTGCCATGGGGCTCAGGAAGAGACTTGGCAAGAAGACAAAGCACTGTCTTCCCCTGAGCCAGCCGGTGCGTGGGCTGGGAAACCAGAGGAGGACTCCTCCCCACCAACCCGGTAAGCAACTGGCTGATTCAGAGGACTTAGGGTGTTATGATAGCATCTCCAGTGAAAGGAGTAACTTGATGCTTATGGTGCTTGATTTCAGGCTTTGAGCTAGTGGTCTGGGCATCTAATTGGAGAATGGCACTGTGTATTGTGGCAACTCTGGGGAATTTCCTTCTGCCTCATTTTTGAAATTCAATGTTTTGTTTCATTTTACTGTTTTGTTTTTTCCTGTTTCTGGTAATCTGAACAAATGCTTTGAAGATAACAATACGCAGTCTAACAACCATTGTTAACTTACTGTCATCTTATTTTGAAAACCTAAATAGCTATTGTTTTTTGTTGTTGCTGCTGTCATTTTACGTTTGTTTTTCTGTTTTGTTTGTTTGCATCTAGATGTTTCTGTTTTTTCTTTCTTCTCTTTAAAATAAATAACGTGTAAAATAGATGACCATATTACTGAACTTCTGTTGGAACACTGAACAGAATGATTTGCACTGTCAATGTTTGAGTGTCTAGCCACTATTTATGCTTTGATTTTGTGACTTTGGCAACTATTTTTTAGGATGACAATGAATAATGTATCAACTAGCAATTCTATGATGATAATTTTTTTCTTTAATTTGGCATTGTTCTACACCCTCTTTTCTGTTTTTCTATTTTGTTTAATTCTCTTTTTTTTTCTTTGGAAAAAAGAGAACAATATGCAATATAACAACCATTGTTAAATTTCTTTTATTCTGTTTTGAAAACTTATATTGTTATTGTTTTGAGTTTGCCATTGCTGCTTATGCCTTTTGCTTTTAAGTTTCTTTCTGACTTTTCCCTTTTTTAAATAAAATTTTAAAAAATAAAATAAAATAAATAATGTATAATGCATATTGTGAATTGAGAAGAAACTGTTCAAAAGAAAAGACAGGGAAAGGAAGAATGAATAAAAGCAAAAAGTATATGTATATACAGGCTAGGTAAGATAGTCATACAGCTAGCTCTTCTGGTGCCTTGCAAAGCATGTTTATGCTAATAGTGCTTCACCAAGATATCGTGCCTATGCCCTGTACTTTTAATAAATACTACAAGACACCAATTCACAATGTACCAAGTATTGTAACCAACCTACTACCTTGTTTTGAAACTCATTTTCACTATTTATATTTTTCTTTAAAATAAAAAAGTCCAACTGATTGAATTAAAAAAATCAAACCATTGTCTCATGAAAGATTTTTCTTACATTTATTCAAATTATATCACACAAATAATATATTTGTCATGAGTACTTTAAGGGAATGCTTAGAACTATGTTACATTAGAGTTCTCTGCTTAAATAACCTCAGAGAGACATTGTAGTTAACACATACATGTGATCCTTTTCTAGTAAGTCATTTAAGAGACTGAGATAAATTTCCTTTTGCATTGGTAAGACTTGGTCCCAGTGTCTCAATTCCAGTGAATACTTGGAAGAATCAACTCCTGTAATTTACGAGGCTAGTGTATTGAAACTTCCTGCAGGTTGGCTTCATTCTCTCAGATTGCTTGCTATGAAGGATGCTAACTAGAATGTCATTAAGACACATAAGCATGTGAAGGTGTCCATAGAACAAAACTCAAGAGTTCTTTTGCTGATGATCTGCACCTATTTGCTAAGGAAGTTAGTACACACCTTGAGAGTAGATTCTCCAGCTCTAGGTAGCCCATCCTTTAGATTATAGATGATCCACTAAAATCTTGACTGAAGACTCATGAGAGTGAGCCAGTACCATGCAGCCCTGGTTGTGTTGTAGTATAATCTAATATTGTTATTTTTAAAAACTGAAAAATTTAGTGGACTATCAATTTTAATGAGTTGATTTAACAAGTTTCATAGTAAAAATGCAAATTTGATTTATGTTTTTGAAGACTGCTGTAATTAGATTATTTGACAAATTATGAAATGTTTGGCAAATAATTTTGGGGTGTTTTTTGCACCAGGGCTCAAACTCATGACCTTGTGCTTGCCAGGCCGGCACTTTTGCTTCTGAGCTATATCCCTGACTTGGCAAATAATTTTATGGATGAATAATTTCACAAGTTCAGATTTAAATATCATATTCAATTTAGATGTTTTATTCTGATGTTAAGTTTATTGAATTTAAAGTATGTTGTCCACAACATTAATTTTAAAATTTCAATTCAAATTTCATTCTTTAATTTTTATGTTACTTTTGATACTCATTGTTTAAGAGATTATAATCACTTTTGTTCCAATTTGAATGTTATAGGGGCTTTTTAGGCTATTATGATTTCATTGGAAGGAAGTATAAAATGAACCAGTACAAAAGACATACTCACTACATACTCACTAGCATAGTGACTAATGAAAATAATATTTTGATAATACAAATATGATGAGAAACTAGGAATAAATACAAATTTATTAATGTCATTATCTTAGGCTTCAAGATTTCAGGAAATTTTCTAGGCAGAAATAGACAGCAAACATAAGTTTCTTGCCTGAGAATTTTTAAGACCCTCTAATATACTCATGTGTATTCTCATTTAGAGGAAAGACCTCTAATATAATAAGCAGTATAAATAGAACAAATATTTTTTAATGAAAATACTTATTTCTCTAGAGCATTTCTTGAAATTAGAATTTATGGAATATTTCTTTCATGGAAAATGTACAAGTAAGAACCAGTATTTGCTGGCAATTAATATATTCAAACACTTATATATGTATAATTTATCCACCATCAAAATAGTACTATATAATTATTGCATTTAACATGCAGCAGGATAAGGCTAAAAGCAGTCTTTTTTATTTTAAAGAGAATAAAGTGAGCAATTAAAAATACAGAATTTCAAAGCAAGATGATAGGAAATTAAGAATGGTTATTATTTTGCATATTATTATCTTCAAAAGAGCTGCTCAGATTGCCAGAGACACAATCAGGGAATAAGAATTCAACAGCTGCAAAATGATTCAAAGAAAAATGACATAATACTAACAGATGTCAAAGAAAAAGCAGAAGTCAATGCAAGTGCCATAAAAAGACTACTTGCAGAAATAATAGCAGAAAATTTTCCAAGCATGGGAAAAGAATCTGCCATACAGATAAGTGAGGCATATAGGACTAAAATTAGCCATATCTAAAATAATTCTATACCCAAACATAATAATTATGATCCTAGAAATTAAGCACATGAACATAATGTTAAAAACTGTTAGAGGAACAAAACAGACCAACTATAAAGTAAAGTGCCTCAGAATCATGGCAGACTTCTCCATACAAATCATCAAATCAAGCAGAGCTTGGATTGAAGTATTTCAAATCCTGAAAGCAAATAACTTCCAGTGATGTACCCAGAAAAAAAAATATATTTAAGTTAGTGGAGAATTTCAATACTCCCATGACAAAGAACAAATGAAAAAACTCATTACTATGTAACCTACCTTTAAAAGTATGGGAAAATACTCTAGAAAAAGATAAAAATTACCACAATTTAAAGAACAACAATAGAAATAAATGAATAAGCAGGGAAAGAAAATAAACAGAGGGAAAAATTAGAGAACCGATAGCAGAAAAATAACATGACAAAGATAAATCAATACAATGCGTTATAATCATTAATGTAAATGGTTTCAACTCCTAATTAAAAAACACACAGTGGCAGAGTGGAGTAAGAAAAAAAAATAAAACAATACACCATATACAAGAAACACATTTACTTCAAAAGGAAATTCACAGACTGAAAATCAAAAGATGGAGAATAATACTGCATATTACAGGAACCCAGAAAACAGCAGTTGTAGTTATTTTGTTTGCAGACAATGTGAACTTTAAACCATGAATGATCAAAAGAGATAAAGAAGTCCCTACATACTTATTAGAGGAAAACTTTAAGAGGAAAGAATAATAGTCATAAATATATATGCACCCAATTCAGGAGTGTCCAACAGAAAAATCAAATAAGCAATAACACAATTATAGTGGGAAACCTTAACATTCCACTGTTACAAAGAGATATGTCAATTATACAAAATATCACTAAAGAAATAACAGAACTGAACCAAACTTGTGAATAAATGCACTTACTAGACACTCACAGAGTGTTGCACCCAACAACATCAAAATACATATTCTTCTCAGTTGGATATTCTTTAAAATAGACTATCTACAAACCCACAGAACATGCTAAAGTAAATGAAAGAGAATTGAAATTATCCCATGCTTATTATATGGCAATGAAATTCCATTAATGGAAATCAATGACAAAAAACTGCAAAACCTCAATAAACACATGGAAATTAACCATGAACAACCAATGAATCACAGACAAAATTAAAGAAGAAATTGAACAATGTCTACAATCAAACAAAAATGCAAATTCAACTTATTAGAACCTGTGCAATATAATGAAAGCAGTCCTTAGAACAAAATTTATAGTGGTGAATTCTTACATCAAGAAAATTAAATGCACACACACACACATACACACAAAACCTAATGATGTAACTCATGATTCTAGAAAAAGAAGAGCAAGTCAATGCCAAAGCCAAAACAAGAAAGAAATATAAAAATCAGAGCAGAAAGTAATGCAATAGAGACTAAGAAAAAATACAAAAAAATAATGAATTGAAAAGTTGGCTCTTTGAAGGAATAAATAAAATTGATGACCCCTAGCCATGCTTATCTAAAAAAGGAACAAAAGAACTCAAATTTGTGCAATGATGAAAGAAAAGGGTGAAAGTGATAAGCATCCTGTGGAAATCCAGAAGATCACCAATACTTACTTCAAAACCTTTACTCTCATAGGATGGAAAACACAGAAGAAATGAACAGATTCCTAGAAACATATTGCCAAAGCTGTATCAAGAAGTTGTAAAATTTCTAAATAAACCAAAATTAAGTTAATGAAATTGAAAAAGTAATAAAAACTTACCAACAAAGAAAGCCCTGATTCTAATGGATCCAGAATTGAATTCTACAATAAAGAAAAAATAACATGAATACTCCTCAAACTCTTTAATGAAATTGAAAGGGAAAAAAAATTCTTCCTATTTCATCCCTGGAGGTATTATCCTGATACAAAAAAATTAGAGAAAAACCCAAGCAAAAAAGAGAACTATAAACCAGCCTTCCTAATAAACACACATGTAAAAAATCATCAATAAAATACTAGCAAACAGAATGCAGCAAATCATCAAGATTATAAACTGTGACTAAGTGGAATTCTTCCCAGGAATGCATGGATGGTTAAATATATGCAAAACAGTAAATATAATACAACATATCAACAGAGTCAAAAGCGAAAATCACATGATCATCTCAATAGATGCTGAAAAACTTTTGATGAAGTCCAACCCACATTCATGATAAAACCCTACAGAAAATTGGAATGATAGTCTTTACTTCAATCTGATAAAAGCCATGTATATCAAACCAACAATCAACATCACAGTAAATGGAGAAAAACTGAAAGCTTTCACACTAAAATCAGGAACAAGGCAAGGATGCCCATTATCACCACTGTTATAAAATATCATTCTGGAAACACTAGCTGCAGCAATTAGACAAGAGAGAAAAATAAAATGAATATAGATAGGAAAGAGAGAAGTGAAATTATCATAATTTGCAGATGACATGGTACTCTACATAGAAGACCCTGAAAACTCCACCAAAAAACTTATAGATTTAATAACAAAATTTAGTAGCATAAATGGATACAAAATCAGCACTCAAAAATTAGTAGCATTTCTATACAAACAACAAACTCATTTAGAGAGAATTTAGGGAAACCACACCTTTCACGATAGCATGCAAATAAATGATTACTTAGGAATCAAGCTAACAAAGAAGTATACTATTTATATTTTGGAAATTATAGCACTCTGAAAAAAAGAAATTGAAGAGAATATCAGAAAATGGGAAGACACTCCTTGGTCATGAGTAGGAAGAATCAACACTGTGAAAAATGGCCATATTCCAAAAATTGTCATACAGATTTAATGCAATCCTGATCAAAATACAACTAGCATAACTCATAAATGTAGAGTTAACATTCCTTAAGTTTATTTGGAAACAGAAGGGATCTAGAATAGCAAAGACAATCCTAGGAAACCAAGGCAAGACTGGAGGCATCACTACCCCTGACTTGAAGTTATTCTACAAAGCTAAAGAAAGAAAAACAAGAAAGAGAAAGAAAGAAAGAAAGAAAGAAAGAAAGAAAGAAAGAAAGAAAAGAAAGAAAAGAAAGAGAAAAGAAAGAAAGAAAGAGAAAAGAAAGAAAGAAAGAAAGAAAGATCAAAGAAAGGAAAGAGAAAGAGAAAGAGAGAAAAAAAGAAAGAAAGAAAGAAAGAAAGAAAGAAAGAAAGAAAGAAAGCAAAGAAAGAAAGAAAAGAAAAGAAAAGAAAAGAAAAAGAAAGAAAGAAAGAAAACAAAGAAAAAAGAAAGAAGAGAAATATAGAAAGAAGAAAGAAAATGAAAGAAAAGGAAGGAAAGAAAGAAAGAAAGAAAGGAAAGAAGAAAGAAAGAAGGAACAAAGAAAACAGACCTTAGAACCAATGGAACAGAATAAAAACTCAGACATAACTACAAACACATTCAGCCACCTTATTTATGACAAAGGGAGCAAATATGTTCACTGCATAGCCTCTTTAATAAATTATGCTGGAAAAACTGGCTTTCCACTGTTGAAGACTAAACCTACACACGTCTATCACCATGCATGAAGTAAAATAAAAAAGGATCAACAAGCTAATATTAAAACAAAAACACTAAATCTACTTGAAGATTAAGTAGGTAGAAATTTTGAAGACATAGAGATAGGCAGACAGTTCAAGAATAAAACTCAAAAAAATGGGAAAGAAACAACTGGGATATCATGTGATTAAAAATTTTTCCCCTTCAAAACAAATCACCAACAGTAAAAAGAAAACCCACCAAACAGGAAAAAATGTAACCAACTCTTCCTCAGATAAAAGACTTCCATCTTAAAACAAATCAGGCCTCCAAGATTCAAAGACCCAATCCCAAAATGAGCATCTGAGATGAATACACACTTCTAGATGAAGAAATACAAATGGAAAACAAATATATGAAAAAATATTCAGCATCATTGGTCATTTGTGAAATTCAAACTAGAACATCATTTAGATTCCATCTCACAACAGAAAGAATGGCTCTCATCAAATATAGTCCAGTAACAAATGCGGGCAGGGCTATGGGAATAAGGAACACTTGCCATTGTTTGTGAGAGTGCAGGCTGGTGCAACCACTGTGAAAAATATTTGAACATTCTATAAAGAACTATGATTAGAGATTCCATTCAATCAAACTCTTCCCCTTCTGAGTACTTTTCCAGAAGAACTGAAAACATCATACCACAGCAATGTATATGCATGCATGTTTATAACAGCACAACTTGTAACAACTAAATCTTGGAAACAATCCAAATGCCCATCAATCAAGGAATGGATAAAAATATGTGCTTATTTTTATACAAAAGAATTCTACTCAAATATAAAGAAAGAGAAATTAGAGGGGTTTAAAGAAAAATAGATGCAACTAGAAACCATACCCATAAGTGAAATAAGTCAGAGTTGCTAGTGTAAACATCAACTTGTCTCTCTAGTGTAAGAAACTGGAAGAGTAAATAAAATCCAAATTGCACAATAGATATTGTGAAAGGAAAAGAACCATCAAAAGGAAAATACAATTGGGTTGGAGCAAAGAAGAAAAGCAAGAAGGGAAACTATATAATTGCTGAGATAATAGTACTATTAATTCTATTGTTCCCTGAAAGGAACAGTTAGTGCCTGTACTGTAAAAGCATTCTTGTTAATTTTTCACGTGAATCATAGTAGTTTTTTGTGGCATGGGTTTAAATGAAGGATTTTCTTAGTTTAATTTGATAAGACAAAAAGACCTGGATTTGCAATTAGATATTTTCAGGCATAATTATTTAAAATTAATTTGAGGAGACTGGATTTATTGATATGGATGTTCTACTTAAGTAGAAAAATTTTATAATCTCTATCTCTAACCTAAAGTGCAGAAATTATTTTATGAATATTCCATTTTGCAACAACTATTAAATTTTAAACAATTTCATAGTTATAGCAATAACTCCTTAACTAAATCACACTACAAATTACAGTTGTAAATTGCTGTTATAATGTTTACTTCCTATATCAAATGCTTCAATTAGCAAGAAAAAAATCATGATATAAAGATATAAAGATAACTATTATTTCACATAACAAAAACTCCAAAGGTAAATTGTTATATGGTGACTCAATAACTTGTATAGAGCAAGAGATTCCGGTGACATTTTTGTTATGGTTGTTAATTCAATACAATAGTTTCCCTTATTGTGTCATTTAATAAATATATGTATAAATTCACAAGATGTCAGACTCATTTTCTTTGTAACAACAAGGAATAAATTTGAAAGAGTCTTCCTTGTATCTTTGCACTGTAAATTATGCCATTCCCATAATATCTGACAAGCAAAGTAAAATTGTGGGCCTTTGCTTAGATTTATTAACAGCTAACTCTTGGTTTTGGGTGGGGTAACATGAAATGTGTCTGCCAAAACTGTAAGCAATTTTTTAAAAAATTTTATCTAAAGAGAAAAAAAAGCAAAACAAAACAAAACACAAAGAAGGGTAGCAACAATACAGAATTCCAAGGAAAAAAAGAAAAGAACAAAAAAAAACACTAAGAAATCATTACTCAATAACTTACATACTGTTATCTTGGAAATAGTTGTTCAAGTTAAAAAATGAACATATACAAAGTACACATTCAAACAAGAAGACTGTTAACAGTTCTGCTCCATAATCTAACAAAAACATTAATATGATCATCTTGCTTACACACTTAAACATACATGCAGTTATATCCTTTAGAGCACTTTCTTTTCCTCTCTTTTTTATAGTAGCAATTACACATTTTGGGTTTTATTACTCCTACAGTCCTTATTACTTTTTACACTAGAGATACAATGTGATATTTGTAAATATGATTCTTATATATTTCACTAATGAGGATAGTTTCAAGTTGCCTCCATTTACCTATGAAAGCCTCAAGATCATCCTTTTTATGGCTGAGTAATATTCCATTGTATTAAAATACCACATCTTCTTCATCCACTCTGTAGTTGATGGGCATCTTGGTTGTTTCCAAGATTTACCTATTACAAATTGTGCTGCTATGAACATGGGTGCCCATATATCACTGTGATATGAACTTTTCAGTTTTTCTGGAAAAATACCCAGGAAAGGAATAGCTAGGTTAAATGGAGCTTCCAGTCCTACTCTTCTGAGAATTATCCATACTGATTTCCATAGTGGTTGCACCAGTCTACATTCCCACCAAAAGTGGAGCAGTGTTCCTGTTTCCCTGCAGCCTCACAAACATTTGTTATAAGTTGATTTCTTGATGGCAACTATTCTTTCCAGAGTGAGATGATATCTCAGTGTTGTTTTAATTTGCATTTCTTGAATGACCAGTGATGGTGAACATTTCTTCATGTATTTATTTGTCATTTGTATATCTTCATCTGAGAACTGTGTGTTCATCTCAGATGCCCATTTTTGGAGAAAGTGTTTGAATTTGGGGGCTTGATGTTTTTCAATTCTTTATATGTTCTAGATATCAGTCCTTTGAGGTGTTGCCAGCTAAAATTCTTTCCAATTCTGTGGGTTTTCTTTTCACTCTGTTGGTGACCTCTGTTGATGTGCAGAAACTTTTCAATAATATGAGATCCTAGTTGTTGATTCTTTCAAGCATTTCCCATGCAGTTTGCATTTTGTTCATGAATTCTCTGCCTACCCCTATGTCTCCAAAACTTCTACCTACCTTATCTTCCAGGAGATTTGTTTCTTTTTTAATGTTTAGGCCTTTGATTCATTTTGACATTAGTTTTGTACATGGTGATAGACATGGATCTAGTTTCAGTCTTCTGCATGTGGAGAGCCAATTTTTTCAGCACCATTTATTTTTAAAGAGACTATCCTTTTTCCAGTGAACATGTTTAGCCCATTTGTCAAATATCAGGTGACTGAGTGTCTTTGTACTTATACTTGTGTCTTCTAATCTGTTCCATTGGCCCTCAGGTCTATTTCTATGCCAGTACTATGCTGATTTTATCACTGTGGCTTTGTAGTACAGTTTCCAGTCAAATTGAGATGGCTACTGCCTTGCCTTTATTGCCCAGTATTACCTTTGCTATTCTAGGTTTCTTCCTTTTCCAAATGTCTTTTAGGAGTGTTTTCTCTAGATTTGTGAGGTTTGTCAATGGTATTTTGATTGGGATTGCGCTAAATGTGTGTAACAGTTTTGGGAGTATGGCCATTTTCACGATGTTGGTTCTTCCTAACCAAGAGCAAGAAATATCCTTCCACTTTCTAATGTCCTCTTCAATTTCCTTTTTTAGCATAGTATAATTTTCAGCATATACATCTTTTACATTCTTAGTTAGGTTGATTCCTAAGTATTTCACTTTTAGACATCATTGTGAAGGGTGATATTTCCATTATTTCTCTCTCAGTGAGTCTCTTGTTTGTTTACAGGAATGCTATTGATTTTTGAGCATTGACTTTGTAGCTAGCTACACTGTTGAATATATTTTTTACCTCTAGTAGTCTTTTGATGGAGTTTTTTGGGTCTTCTATATAGAGTATCATGTTATCTGCAAATAGTGATAATTTAGCTTCTTCCTTTCCTACCTTTATTCTTTTTATTTCTCTCTTGTCTGATTGCCCTGGCTTATGTTTCCAGATATATATTGAAAAGGATTGGGATAGTGGACATCCTTGTCTTGTTCCTGATTTTAAAGTGAAAGCTTTCAGTTTTTGTTTATTTAGTATAATATTGCTGTTGTTTTGTCATAGATGGCCTTTATAAGGTTGAGGTAGACACCGTGTATTCTGAGTTTCTGAAGGGTTTTTATAATGAACATGTGTTAGAATTCATTGAAAGCTTTTTCTGCATCTACTGAGATGACCATGTGGTTTTTTGTTTTTGGCTCTATTGATATGATGTATCACATTTATTGATTTGTGTATGTTAAACCATCCCTGCATATCTAGAATGAACCACACTTGGTCATGATGTGTAATCTTCTTGATTTTCTGCATTCTATTTGCCAGTATTTTATTGAGAATCTTTCCATGAATGTTCATTAGTGAGACTGGCCTATAGTTCTCCTTTTTGGTTGGGTCTTTCTCTGGTTTTGGTATCAGAGTAATGCTTGTCTCCAGGAATGATTTCAGGAGGATTGCTTTCTTTTCAATTTCACTGAAGAGTTTAATGAGTGTTGGCATCAAGCCTCCTTAAATATTTGTTGTAGAATTCAGCTGTCAATTCATCAGGACTTGGGCTTTTTTTGTTGGTAAGTTTTTAAATGCATTTTCAATTTCAATAGCTGATATTGGGTTATTGAAAATTGCTGAATCTTCTTGGTTGAACGTTGGTAGTTCATATGTTGCTAGAAATCTGTTTATTTCCTCTGTGTTTTCCTCTCTATGTGAGTAGAGATTTTCAAAGTAGGTATTCATGATCTTTTGAATTTCCATGGGAGCTGTAGTAATTTCCCACTTTTCAGTCCTTATTGTGTGAATTTGGGTTTTTTCTTTCTTTTTTCTTTATAAGATTAGCGAGAGGATTGTCAATTTTGTTCACTCTCTCAAATAACCAGCTTTGTGATTTACTAATTTTGTGCATTTTTTTTTGTTTCAATTGCATTTATTTCTGCTCAAATCTTTACTATTTCCTCTCTTCTATGAGCTTAGGGTTTTACTTGCTCTTCTTTTTCTAGGAGCATGAGGTGAAGCAGTAGGTTGTTTATTTGTGTTCATTCTGTTTTCTTGATATGTCAATTTATTGCAATATATTTCCCTCTTAAGACCTCTTTCATTGCATCCCACAGATTACAATATGTTTTTTCTGCATTTTAGTTGAATTGTAGGTATTGCTTTATTTCTTCTTTAATTTCATCTGTAGCCCACTGGTTGATATTTCATTTCCATTTATTTATGCAGGTTTTGCAATTCCTTTTGCCATTCATTTCCAATTTCAGTGTGCTATGGCCAGATATTATGCATGGGATAATTTCAATACACTTGCATTTACATAAGAATGTTTTATGGGATAATATATATGGTCTATTTTGAAGAATGTTCCATGGGCATCTGAGAAGAACATGCATTCTGATGTGGTTGGGTGGAACACTCTGTAAACATCTACTCAGTCCAATTGCTCACAGGTACGATTCAGTTCTATTATTTCTTTGCTGGCTTTTTGTCTAGTTGATCTATCTCTTTGTGACAAAGGGTTGTTAAGGTCCCCCGTAATAACTGTGTTCTTGTGTATTTGGTTTTTCATGTCCATTAGTATCTGTGTTATATATTTGTGTGCTCCTGTATTTGGTGCATATGTATTTATAATTGTTAGTTCTTCCTCTTGAATTTTTCCACTTATGAGTATGTAGTTACCTTCTTTGTCTCTTTGAATCATTTTAGGTTTGAAGCTCACATTGTCTGCAAATAGAGTAGTTACCCCTGTGTTTTTCTGGGTTCCTGTTGCATGGAATACTGCTTTCCATCCTTTAACTTTTAATTTATGAGTTTCCTTTTGGGTCAGATGTGTTTCTTGTATAGAGCATATTGTGGGATCATGTTTCTTGATCCGTTCTGTCAACTTATTCCTTTTGATAGTTGAATTGAGGCCATTTCCATTTATGGATATCACTGATATGAATTGGCTTGACATTGCCATGTTATATTACAATTTTTTGCTTTCTGCTTTTCCCCCTTATTTAATTGCTTGTCCTAACTGGTGATTTCTTTCTGTTGTTGTTCTGGGGATTTTGGTCATCTTTATCTCTTTGTAGTATAACTTTCAACAGTCTTTCTTGGGTTGGTTTGTTGGACGTGAATTTCTTCAGTTGTTCTTTGACATGGAAGTATCTTGTTTCTCCATTAAATTTGAATGAAAGTTTTGCTGGGTACATCAGTCTGGGTTCAAAGTTATTTTCTTTCAGGGCTTGAAATATCTCACTCCAATCACATCTTGACTTAAGGGTTTGTGCTGAAAAGTCTGCTGTGATTCTAATGGGCTTTCCTCAATAGGTGGCTTCTGTCTTTTCTTGAGCAGCTTTAAGTATTCTGTTTTTATGTTGTATGTTTAATATCTTAATTATTATGTATCTGGGTGTATATTTTTGTTGGTGGTGACTTTTTGCATTCTATATGCCTCCTTTATCTGCATATCAGATTTTTCCCCATTTTTGGGAAATTTTCTCTTATTATTTCTGTGAATAATTTAAATATGTTATTTATATTCACTTCTGCATCTTCGCTAATGCCTATTAATCTTATATTATTGCTCTTGGCATCATCTTGAAGCTTCTGGATTGTCATTTCATGCTGCTTTGTTATTTTTAAAAGTTCTGTCCTTTCATGATCACTAATGGCAATCCTGTCCACAAGGTTCTTGAATGTTTCTTTCAGTTTGCTTCATGAATTCTGCTTGTTGCTCATTCAAGGTTTCCATCAGTTTCCCGTGCTCCTGTACTTTTTTCTCTATTTCTTCTTTAGTTGAGCTCAGCAACTCCTTTACTAAGGTTGTTACTTCTATCTTTACATGGGAGAGTACTTCTAATTTGATTTCCTCTGTGGCCTTATGGAGTTTTTTTTTTTTAATTTCATTCACTATCTTTTCAGAGATTTCCAGTGTGCTACTTTTGGAGTCCTCTAATTCAATGTCTCTTGTACTTGATGGACTGGATATTTGAGATTGCATTTTCCTTTTTCATTTTTCCATTTTCCCCTTTTGAATTAGTGTTTGTTCCTTCAGAACACTAGTGTCAACTGTTGGTAGTGCATATGTTGGTGTCCTACTGTAAGGTTGATATTTGTCCAATTGCTGTGTCCCACAGTGAAGAGGTGGACCAGTCACATGATTTCTTTCTATAGGGCCTGTTGGGTGAGTCCTATATTATGCCTTGACTGACAAACCTAGAAGTATTGATGTAGTTCAACTTTTAGTTCCTGCTAGTACTCTATCTTCAGGTTATTCCAGGTCATCAAATCTCCCTGTCTTAGAGTTTGTGTTGGCTGAGGACCTACTGTGGCCCTATTGTGTGCCTATGTGTCTCATAAGCCCTTTTGATTTTCTTCAAGTTGGGGGAGTCCATCTCGACACACTCCTCATTCTGTCTGATGTTTTCTGTGTGTAGGAAGGGGTCACCCTCACTCTTGTCAGACTTTCCAAGGTCTTACAGTTAGTTGGAGGGAACTTTACTACTTGCCCTATTTACCAACTGTACACCTCTCTTTTAGGGACATACTCCCACACTGACTGGAGCCAGCTGAGATCTTGTTTCAGTGAGGCAGTCACTTAATCTCCCTTCAAGCTAACACAGATAGTCCGCTGTAGTCCAAGGTTCCTCTGGGTGCAGAGTTCCATGTTTGCCCTGTGAGCTGGAATTCTTCAAGGGCATGTGCGGTATATTTCCATGTCCCTTCTCCTCCTTCACTAGCAATCATCTTTTCCTAAGAATATAGCAAGAGAAGAAAAGTAAACACCTAAATCTATGTAGTGTTTAAAGACATGGAGCTGACCACCATCTTTGAGAAGTAAGAGTATTGGTTGAACTTTGGATATGAGAGTGGCTTATCATTAGGAGATTATTTCTGATTGATTGACTCCTAGGCAGTGGGAAAAGACTGCTTCTCCCTGACTCATTTTTAGAAGTATGTTACTGAAAGACGCTGTCATGGATTAAATCTAATGGGTTAAACCTGACTCAGGTGCTTACTGATTGTTGTGGCAAAAACTCTTTCCTAAGAAAACAAAAGTATTCTTTCAAAATGAATAGAAAACGTGCTTCCTTCTACATTCCATATATTTATAAACAATGTAATCATATATTTGCTCTTTTCATTAACATCCCAAACCAAGACATTTAATATAATCCTGACCAAAAGTAAAAATGCTTTTACTCTATGAACAAGAGTTAATACACTGCACTTTTACACATCATTTGCACAAGAGATTCATTTAGGGCAGGTTTTTTTCCCGTGGTTATTCTGATTTGTTTTGATTTGTGTGTGTGCTGCTAAAAATGATCATCTCTATTTGGATTATTGTAGGACTTTTTAATATTTTGAAGGTTCAGCAGATTTCCAGACTATATAAGACATGGAGGTAGATAAACACATTATGATATATTATCAATTTATATTTGTATATTTATTCATCTATATATATATGTAAAGAAGATTTGTTTGAAAAACTTACACTTTCAGCAATTGCATACTTGTTTCAAGCATTTTTCCAGTTTGAGATATCTAAATATCACAAATCTTACAGATTATATAGTACTTTTTTCTATTTTAGTTAATTTGATCTTTATTTTTGAGTTACTCTCTGATAAGATTCTATTATTTTATTAAATTCATTATAATTTTAACCCAGATAAGCCCTATTTTGTTTTTGTATTATAAAAATATAATTACAAATCAAATGAACAAATAAACTGCTGCAACTCTACGCACAATATGAAGAGGCCCGGTACTGCAGGATACACACGAGCACTTTTCCGGAATCACGACATATGGCTGAACTTGATAAATACGCATTTGCCCCATGGTCTGGCTGTTGCTATCACTTCCATTTCTCTTATTTTATAGCACTTAGTTCTGATTTGAAGCCCAAGAGAGATAGAAAACCCTCATAAAATACTCATTTAAAAAATCAAAAGTGAGCATTGGACTTACTTTCTTTAGTGGTAGGTATATTAAGAAACAGCAGATACTCACTATCATTTTTCTTCATGTAAAAATTTTTATAATTGTAAACAACAGAAGATAGAAAGACCAACAAAATGGTGCTGCTCAATGCCCATAGCAGAATGACAGAGGCCAGAGCACAAACTGCAGTTCAGGGTTTTAATGACAGGTAAAAGTTGAGGTGCTAGGATTCTAACAAGGAGAAGATCAAAGATGACAGCCTAATTTCATTTGTCATCTCAAAGAATTTTTGTAATTCCTTACCTGCTGGGACAAGCAACCAAAAAAGAATAGCAGGAAGCGGTGCCTCATTCACAAAAGCTAAGCACAAATGAATGGTCCTAGGGTATTTGGAATATTTTTATTAGCACACATTTGTAGTGCATACACTTTATATTATTTCTTCAGATTTGGTATATGTACGTAACACATACTATTTGCTATTTTGATCATCTTTCCTCTCTTTCCTCCATTTCTCGTTCCATCTCCTGATTCTCTTCTCATTTAAGAAAGATTTATTTCACTATATACTATTATCTATCTTTTATTTTACTCCGTATGTATATTTTTGATTTTTCATATAACAGAAATTACATAAAGTCTAAGCTTGTGTGCCTGATTCATTTCACTTAACATTATAATTTTAAGACACCTCCATTTTCATACAAATGACTTGTCTTTATGATAAATCACTTGTCTTTATGATAGAGTATGGCTTCATTGTATGTACTTCATTGTATGTAAATACATTTTCTTTGTGCATTCATCTATTGATGGACTCATAGGCCACTTCCAAGATTAAGATGCTATGAATTGGGCAGTAAGAAACTGGCTTTGCATGTGTCACTGCAGTACAGTGACTTTAACACTTTAGGGAAGATCCCTAAAATGAGAATAGTTGACTCAAATGGAATTTTATAGTTTTTGTTTTGTGAAGAAACTTCGTACTGATTTCCATGGTGGGTGCCCTAGTTTACATTCCCACCAACAATGCAGAGCAGTTCTTTTCCACTAGTGTTTTCTGCAGACTTCTTGATATAAAAAACAACCTGGGCCAAGGACATAGCCCAGAGGCACAGTGCCTTTTAGGCAAGTTCAAAGTTGTGAATTTAATTCTTCAGAGAGAGAGAGAGAGAGAGAGAGAGAGAGAGAGAGAAGACAGCACAACAAATGGCATGCAAATTCTTGCAATTCCCCTAAAGCTAAACTATGGGATATTGAAAAGGAGGAAACAAGATTTCTCACATCTAATTATTCAAAATTATGTCTGCAAAGATTACAAAATAGATGGATAAGACATTTGGCAAAATCATAGAAGCTACATGAAAAGTGATATTGAGGCAAAGAAACAAGTTAATCAGCAAGTCTCCAGAGGACATGATTTCATTTTTCATTTTGTGTTGAGGCTTGTGAGTTCATTGTAACGCAGGTCTTTGTTCCTAGTATAAATGCCTCAAATTAGTGCCTACTTTCCATTGGTGTCCTCTGGATATGATGAATTATTTTGGTACCTTGGTTCATGCATTTATTTCTTCCGATGATTATGGTTGCAAACCACATTGAACCAAAACTGGATCAAATTTCCCCATAGGGTCAACACTGAACCTAAGTTCAGTGAACCTAAGTTCACTGACTTAGTTTTCATCTAATTTGGTTTTCAACTCAAATTGTGGAAAGAATTAAATTTGTAAACTAAGGTACCACTGTACTGACTTTTGCCTGTGTACCAGGAGCCAACCACTTTAGTTTACTTGGGAGGTGAGGTTGTACTCTATTTGACCCAGGAGACAGTTCTCAGTGAATGGTCCAGAATATTGTTAAGGACAATAAGGTATCCCAGACATCAGCATCTCAACACAACTAATGGCAATAGCTTTGAACCCTCTTTCTATTGTTGGAAGTAAACTGTGAAAAAGAGGTCCTGCATATTATATTTTCTGCCAATTGGGGCAGACTGTTATTATCAGTTAAAATAAATTTGACATCATAAATTCTCTTCCAAGTCATTTAAATTACATCATTATATCCATAGAATCTAAAATAAAATTACTACAGACAAGTGATAGCATTAAATTAAATAGGAATATAAGAGTGGTAGAATGAGAGAGAGATAGATGATAGATAGATAGATAGATAGATAGATGATAGATAGATAGATAGATAGATGATAGAATAAATTTGAATTGGACTTTCCTTCTGCTCAACTCAGTGCATCATCCAGTTTCAGTTTCAATTCATTTGATAAATGTGGAAAGAAAATTGAATTCCAAGCAGATCCATTAGAACTTTAAGAATTATTTTACTATCATTAAAGAAGAGGAACATAAGAAGAAGAAACTAGCCTGATACAAGACTGAGTCAAAGATGGGCAAATATGGAATTGTATAACTGTATGTCTGTCATTCAAGACAAAAATGCAGGGTAGGGGATTCAAAAACCTTGGTGGTCTCACCTATATAACAGTGCTCATCATAGGGTGCCTGGTCTCTTTCGTGCAGCCTGTGTCCACTTCTGAAGCTTCTCTTCAGAGTTCTTTTATATTATTCCTGCAGTCTCTGACTTCATGGGGAGTTAGCTTTAGATTCATTCTCAAAATATTGCTATGACTCACACTGTCAGGGACTGTTTATAGGAGCTTTTGGCCATGCCACATACTGCCAGGCTTCCCAAAATGTCTTTGAAATCTTGGTGGAAGAATTTCTGAACCCACAATCTTTCATTGTTCACATTTACAAAGTCAGTGTCATATGTGTCTTGCAAATTTCTGCTGCCAGTATGAGCTGTATTGGTAATGCTCAAACCACAGTTCTGCTGAGTCTGAGTGTCTTATGCTTGGAGTGCATCCTCAGAAGATGATACCTGTATGGGTCCTCCATGAGGAGAACATCCCTGGGCTCATTTTTCAAAATAATCTTCCCTGGAAAATTTTAAAAACAAATTGGGATTGTATACTTGGGAGCCTGTGATGGGTAAGGTTTTGCAGATTCTGAAATTGTTCTTAGGGAAGCTTACCTATTATCTTACAAATTACTTGGATCTCTTTCAATTGTGATTATCACTTAAGCAACTGCACTTAGCACCTTTAAATGAATTCTTTTCCTTGCCAACCTAAACATTTCCCAATTCTTTTTCTCTCTGATGCTGTTAGTTCTTATATCTCACACAGTATAATTAGCTAAAGGCAGCCACTAATTCCCATGTCAGTGCTTGAATGTTGTGCTAATTTGAAATCTCCATCACCTGCTAAACTAGTCAATCACCTCTAAATTCAGACTTGCATAAATGTTCACAGAAATGGCATAATTCACTTACATTTTTAGCTAAAATGAAATGTGGATGGCCTCTAGTGTAGTTTCTAAGAAAGTCTTTTTTTCTGTCTGAATCTGCAAAAGCATAACCACTGTAGTCTGCACATCTATTAGTGCTTTTCTTCTATATATAAAGCATCTATTAACTTCTACTTCTAGCATTCTAGAGATTCTTTCTGCATTCCTCCAAGCTTTCCCAAACTTCTGAAAATCTAAAAGCTAAAGGCAAGTCCATGGCATTTCAAGTGTACTCACAGTTATGATAACACATCACGGTACAATTTTCTATGGTAGTCACCATTCTGTCACTGTGACAAAATGTCTAAGATAACATAAAAGGACAAAAGATTTTGGGGGCACATGGTTTTTGTTCACATACACTTGGCCCTGTTGCCTTTGGCTCTGTGGTTTGGACTATATCATGGTGAAAATGCCTAGTGGAGAAACTACCTACTTCATGTTGACTGGCCCATAAAAGCAAGAAGTAGAAGAAGCTGAGATCCCCATTTTCCTTTCTAAGGCATACCCAAGTTGTGCCTTCTTTAGTTCCTATCTCTTAAAATTTTCATCACCTTTCTATAGAACCTGGTTTTTTCTGACTGCATTTCGATCGGCATTTTGTCTTCCGAGCTGTGTCCAGACTGTCTCATCAAGTTCATCTTATAGAACTGTATGGCTCCAGTAAGCAGCCTGCTGCCCTGGAGAGTGACTGTGGTCTGGTGAGCCGCTGCCACCCCAGGGCCAGTAAACCAGAAGCAAGAGCGTCTCCTGAGATCCACGCCATGCTGGAACTTAGGGCGCCCAGACAACCAGTAAGCAGCCTGCCGCCCTAGAGAGTGACTGTGGTGTGGGGAGCCGCGGCCACCCCAGGGCGGGGAAACCAGAACCAAGAGCATCTCCTGAGATCCGCGCCATGGTGGAACTTAGGGCACCGAGCCAACCAGTAAGCAGCCTGCCACCCTGGAGTGACTGTGGTCTGGCGAGCCGCAGCCACCCCAGGGCCAGGAAACCAGAAGCAAGAGCGTCTCCTGAGATCCGCGCCATGCTGGAACTTAGGGCGCCAAGCCAACCAGTAAGCAGCCTGCC
>PVJX010025316.1:0-27060 GCA_004027295.1 Dolichotis patagonum | reverse complement strand
GCAGAGTAGATCAGGAGATAGGGTCCATTGAGCTGCTCTATATAGGGAGGCAGTGGGACCCAAAACAAGCAGTGCACCACATGGGAGTGAAAGGGGAGGAACTGTCTAAAAAAGGGAGGCAGAGGATACTGTTAATGGGGTAACAAGATTTAAAATTTACATTATTCTCACCACTCTGCTTGGATGGATTATGTGCTGTTCCAGTCTGTCTACTTACGCTAGACTTGAGGACATGGTCAGCTATCCCAAATATAAGAGGACATATTACGGTAATCACCCCTAATTTTCCTATCAACTTAATCTGATCCATTTTTAATTTAGTTTAATGTGTGGTGGTAAACATGGGTCTAGTTTTAGTCTTCAGAACATGGAAAACCAATTTTTCAAGCACCATTTATTAAAGAGACTCTTTCTTCCAGTGAACATGTTTGGCCCCTTTGTCAAAGATAATGTAACTCAGTGTGTTTGTAGTTGTATTTCCATCTTCTAATCTGTTACACTGATCTCCAGGTCTGGTTTTGTTTTGTTTTTGTTCTTTGTTTTGTTTTGTTTTGTTTGCCAGTACATGCTGATTTTACCATAGTAGCTTTGTAGTATAATTTCAAGTCAGGGATTTTGATCCTCTCTTCCTTGTCTTTGTTGCCCAGAATTGCCTTTGCTATTCTAGGTTTCTTTTGTTTTCAGATGAATTTTAGGAGTGCTTTTTCTAGATTTATGAGGTGTGCTAATGGTATTTTGACTGGGATTGCATCAAATCTGTGTAACAGTTTTGGGAGAATGGCCATGTTCACAATTTTGGTTCTTCTTATCCATGAGCAAGAGATATCTTTCCATTTTCTGATATCGTCTTTTACCTCTTTTTTCAGAGTGTTATATTTTCATTATATGGATCTTTTATTTTTAGAAGTCATACTTAAAGGATAATTTAGCTTATATTTTCATTCATGTACTCAGTAAATGTTCCTGAAACTACCTTCAAATCAGATTTCAAATGCTATCATTTTTAATATCTCCTGCTACTGTCCTAATTCAGTTCACCATAATGCTGCTGAGATTACTGTCTTCAAGTTTCTTGCTCTTCATCACTGTAGCAACAATAAAACCTGATATTTTAAAAATAAATTATTTTGTACTTATTTTATAAAAGTCCTAAAAGTTTATCACATTCAAGTGAAAAAAATCTATACTAAAATAATTGAAACCAGTCATACAAATATTTGTACTTGCATATGTATGACTGCAGTACTCAAAATAAGCAAAGAAAACAGCAACTGTAATACCTATACCCTGTGAATGAATTACATATCATGGTATATACTTGTGATGGAATATTATTTAGCTGTTAAAAGGAACAAAGTATTAATACATGGCACAACATGATGAATCATGAAAACACTAAATGAAAAAACCAGTTTTACATTGCATATTCCACTGTTCTTTTTATGTAAAATATTCAGAAGAATTAAACATATAGATATAAAAATATGGTTCTTTGTTAAACTTTATTGGCTACTGTTCTCCACTGATAGCCCTGTGAAGCCATCCTGATTTTATTGTTTCATCTTAGTCTATTACCATTCATTCACTCAATTTACTTGTGATTTTCTTTTTGTACTTTTTATGTATTTTATTATTGCTTTTAAAACTATTTTTCCGTGATATATGAAAACTGAAAAATCATATGTATTAATCAGGCACCATGTAATGTTTTCATGCTTATATGCATTGTAAAACTAGGTTCAACACATACTATCACCTTAAATATTTTCAACTTGTTTATGTAAAAAGAAATTCAAATCTTTTTCTAGCTTTTTGACACACTATGCAATAGCACACCCCACTGTAATCTAGCTATAACTTACTATTCATTGAGTAGCATTTCTTTATCCCTCCCACACAAATGCATACACTACACAGCTCTTATATCTACCACTGTATTCTGAAACACAAAGGGTTTGACAGTTTTAGAATCCATGTAAGAATGTATAATACTCATCTTTCTGTGCCTTATTTCATTTAATTTAATGATCTCCAGTTTCATTTATATGGTCAACAGCTGACATGATTTCATTTTTTTAACGATGGGACAGAATAGAATTTTATGTATATACTGTATTTTATTTTTTTAATCACTTGATGAATATGTCAGTTATTTCCGTTTCTTAGCTATGGTGAATAATGATGCAGTAAACATGAAGTGTAGATGTGATTTTTAACATACTTAATTTATTTACTTCAGAATTATACTCAGAAATGGTATTACTGTATCACATGGTACATATATGTGTAAATTTTGAAATATCCCCACAACAACGACCATAGTGTCTGTATTGACTTACGTTTCCATTAAGAAGATGTGAAACATTTCCTTAACTCCACATTGTCAATGAGTTTGTCATACTTTTTCTTTTAGATGAGAGCCATACTTAGAAAAGAAATGAAAAGATGATCTCTTGTTTGGGTTTTGATTTACTTTTTCTTTCCATTACTGGTGTTGCTGAAATATTTTACATATTTTTTTTTAGACGATTACCTTCACTTCAATTTTTGGGCTAATATAAAAAGAATTTCTTTAAATTTTTGGTAGAACTCACCACCTGGGTGGGGCTTTACTTTGATAAGAGGCTTTTTATGAAATCACATAACCATAAAAGAAGACTCTAAACAAAGAAAAAAGAAACTATAGTAAAAGGTTTTAAAATAAGTATGGTGAGACTTTAATCTGTTTGCAATCACATTGAATATAACTATCTAAATAGGCTAAAATTTGCAATTTAAAGGCATAGAATGACCAAATGGATAAATGAACAATTCTCAACTCTGTGCTGCTTACAAGAAACTAACCTCACCTCCAAGGAAAGACAAAGGATTTAATAAATATTTTGTGAAGTAAATATTTCATGCAGATGAAATACAAAACAAATCAGGAGCGTCCATACTTGTATCAGATAAAAAATACTTTAAATAAAAACAATAAAAAGAGACAAGAATATTTTATAAGTAATGAAATAGTCACTTTAACAAGAGTAAATAAAAGTTCCCTGTATATGGAAACAAAAATTAGTAAACTGTAAAGGAGAGTTTAAAAATTTATACAATGGATGAATCAACTGAGCGGAAAATTAATGCAGAAAGTGCACAGCTAAATGTCACTCTAGGCCTATGGGAGGTAACAGACATCTACAGATCATTCCCTGAAACGGCAGTAGAATAAACATGTTTCTAAATTACACATGAAATGTTTTCCAGGATGGAAAACCATAAATCAAGTCTCAACAAAATTTTTTAAATTGAAGAAACATTACCTTTTCTGATCAGAATGAAGTGAATCTAAACTTCAGTAAATGAAAGTTCTAGACACTTTCAAGTGCATGGAATGTTTTACAAATTACACTTAAACAAGCAACATATCAAGGAAGAAATCAAGAAAGAAATGTAAATGTTTCTTGAGACACATACAAATGGAGACAACATTCCAAAACCTTAGATATACAGTGAAAGCATTATTAAAGGGAAGTTCAGAGGAATCAACACTTAAATTTAAAGAAAAAATAGAAAAATCTATTTAAAAAATCTATCACTGCACCACGAGAAACTAGGAAAACAATAACAAACCATACCCCAAATTAGTAAAAAGAAAACATCATAGCTATCAGAGCAAAAATAAACAGTACAAAAAAGACAACACAAAGAGATTTTTCAAAAATTAAAAGGATAAATCTTTAGTTAGACTAACTAATATAAATAGAGAAGATTCAAACAAAGCCCGAGGCAAAAAAGGGAAACACTGAACCTTATACCACAGAAATCCAAAGAATTATTAGGTGTGCCTGAAAAATTTTGAGAAAATTGATAACCTAGAAAAAACAGACTCATTTTTTATTATAGATCTATTACTAGAATTGATCATGAAGAAGTAGAAACCTGAATAGACCACAAGCAATTTAGAGATTATAAAGTAACTTTTAACAAAAAAAGTCAATAAACACTGGATATATTAACTCTATATGCAAAACTGAAAAGTTTCGAAGGGGTAGAATGACAGTAAATATGGTATATGCTGACAGCCTACAAATTTTGCAACTTCAAGCATATACAGACTAGAAAGTGAAAAAGGATACAGTTGATTTTCACAAAGGTAGCAAATGAGAGGTCAGAGGACATTGTTTAAAGCTTAAGCAGTAGCAGCCTAGATAAAGAAAACACAGGCAAAGAGATTAACTCTTGCAAAGGACTTATCACTAATCTCTCTAAAAATTATTTTAGAGTGATATAATATACAGCACAAGCATGAGTAGATTCTAGGGTGTAATTCTTACAAAAAAATAATGAAAGCTGTATTGTGAATTCAGAAATCTGTTTAAAATCTGAGTAAAAACATGCTATATTTACAAAACACTACTGAATCAGTACATTATAATTATAAATGTCTAAAAACAAATGCTTTTGTAAATGAAGTAACAGCTTGTTAAATGCTTTTATTCCAATCTCAAATGAAATAATTGAACTTTCCCTTCTTTTGAGAATTAATGTGTTATGGAAAGTTGTGTGTACTAGGGCTTCGTGGTTAGGATTTCTTTGTTTTGTTGTGTTCCTTGGTGAGTGCAGTGATGAACTTGTCAGTAGGGTTTGTAGTGTTTCCTGTAAATCTTCTCCTTCCAAATGCATCTTGAAATGAAGTGTTCATTGGTTTTTCCTTTTGCATTCTTTTGTATGAGCTTTACAGCTACTTGATTTTGTTGGTATTTAGTGACGTCAAAAGCAATCTAAAAATTTCTCCTTGCAAATGAAGCCCACTCACTTGCATTCCACAGTGAAAGATCTCTCAGAAAATTACCCATTGATTTTTTTCAAAAATATTTTAGAGTATGGCTCATGGTCCTTTGTTCACAGTTGGCCTAATGTTCTTGATTGATCATCCTCATGTTATTCTTCACAAAACACTATCAGACACATGGAGAAATTGCTTTCCTGTCTGTTTTATGTTAGATTGTTAGGAAAATATCACTGACACATCAGATAATTCTATTTCGAATCAAATAATTCTGTGATTTTTGATGAAACAGAAACAAAATATTTTTAATTTGTTCAGTGATCTATTCCATCTGTTGAAATTGGCAGTAAATGTATAAAAACAACAGAATGCATTTGAGTGAATTAAAGAAATCTGTGAAGTAAACTGGATAGATTCATTCTCCTTTTCTTCCTCTAGGGAAGCAATATACATATAACAAGCAGGATAATTTTTTTCCAACTTTCTTTACCCACAATCCTCCTGTCTCAGCCTCCTGAGTAGCTGGGTTTATAGGCATGCACCACAGTAGCCAGCTTTCAAGATGATTTAATTAACAATAGAGCCTAAGCTAGACAGACAGCTTGATCCGTAGAGAGAAACAGAGGTTCTATGTGACAGTAGATAAAAGAGTACATACTAGCCCCCTTGCCGTGAGTAGGAGATCACAGACATGGCCCTTACAGTGAACACAGCCAGAATGTACACAGAAGGGAAGGAAAAAGTCAGTCTTCTCTTTTGAAGAATATACATTAATATTCTTTTTGTTTGTACATAGTGTACAATGAGATACTTTGATACAGGATACAATTAAGTTATTAACATATCCATTCTCTCTCTTACCTGTCATTTTATAATGAACCATTTGGAATTGACTCAGTTATTTTGAAATGTGTAGGACATTATTATTGACTATGGTCACCCTGCTGTGCAACAGATCTCGAAGCATATTCCTCCTGTCTATCTGAGACTCTACACCCTTTGATCAGCGACTCCTCATTCGCTCCTTCTCCACCCCCTAAACCCTACCCACAGCCTCTGGTTGGCTTTTATCAAAAAGATGAAAGATAAATGTTGGAGAGCATGTGGAGACAAGAGAACTCTTGCATACTTTGAGTAGAATGTAAATGAGTATGGCGATTATGAAAAATAGTATGGAGGTTCTTGGAAAAACTAAGAATGTGATTGCCATATGATCCAGCCATTCTACCTCGCAGTACGTGCAAGGGAACTGAAATCCATAATTCACGTGGATATCTGTACTCTCCCATTTGTGGTAACTCTGCTAACCATAGCAAAGTATGTTAACAACTTAAGTGCCCACACTGGATGAACAGACAGAGCAAATATGGCATAAATACACAGAGGAGTTACATGCAGTCTTAAATAAGGAAGATAATCCTGTCATTTGCAGTGACATGGATAAATAGGAAGGACATCATGCTAAGTAAAACACAATAGGCACACAAAGACAAATAACACATTATCTCCTTTAAATATGGAACTTAATAAAATTGAATTTATATTAGAGGATTTTTTTTGGTACAGTGGAGCCATAGGGCTTTAGGCATGCTGCTACACAAATGCTTTACCACTGAGTTACATCTCCAACTCTATCATTTTTCTGATGCTTACATAATTGTCTTGGTTCTTATACTTTGCCGGGCCAAAATCAGTAACTCTAATTAGACTTCCTATTTATTCTCACAGAAATCAGAGAATTCTGTGTGATACACTTTCTCATAATATCTGAATTCAGTTATTTTTCCCTGACTTTCTAACATTGGAGAGCTTCGTTTTGGCGCCTCTATTCGAAGGTATTTCTGAGAGATGTATATAGTCTGCTTTTTCTTCTGTGTTGACATAGCCTTACCTTTCACCAATGTGGGGAACTCAAAACCTTTGTCCAGTTCAGCCTGGCGCTGGGAAGCCTGTGAGGGTCTCCTTCCTTTGCTAAGATACCTCAGTGACTTTACCCAGAGTTTTTCTCGGGGCTACCGGCTCTTGCTTCTAGACCAGTACACTCTGGTTGCCAGTATCCAGAATATATTAGTCAGAATCACTAAGATTCTGTCTACGAACCTGATTTTTCACAGTATTTTGAGGGTTGAGATACAGAGGAGAACCAAATCATCAAATGTGATTTTTGAAGTTATTTTGAGTGGATTATCACTTTTATTTGTTGGTTTAACAATAGTTTACTTTTACATTTTTAAATTATTTTTAATTTGTGTTATTAGCTCCTAGGTGAGGGATGATAGATATTGTAAGTCCATCATTTTTACGCATAGAACATTTTTCTTTCAATATTTTTATCAATCTTCTCCAGAAATGTTTTTCATTAACAAGAAAGTATCAATACACATATATATGTGTAGAGGTGTGGATATATATTTATGTATTTATTTAGTACCAGGGATCAAATTTATGACCTCACACTTGCCAGGCAGGTGCTGTACCACTGAGCTATATCCCTGACCTGCGTATGTATTTATATGTGAATGTGTATACACTTCTACACACAAATATATGTACTATTTGTGATTTTTGTTGTTGTTTAAAGGTCCATCAATATTAACTTATTGTGTATAAGTATATATATATATATATATATATATGAATACAAATAAACTTCACTTTTCTTCTCTATACTCACAATATCTCTGGCAAGTCTGTGTCAGAATGTGCAAGGGCTTTTCCCACGCCAAGCCATTCTCCAGCTGTCAGAAGACTGACTAAGAGGTCCTCTAGTTTAACCAGTTTCTGATACAATATACCTCGAGTTCACACAGATCTCATGGGCCAAGTGTGCAAAACCCTCCCTTTGCTGACACCATCCCAAGATCAAACTGCCACCTGTCCTTCTGACCAGTCATCTGTCACTTGTAAGTTATCATGACCCCCTACCTGGAATTTCACTATTGGCTAAGAAAGTTGTTTGATTGTTAGATGAAGGCTTTGTTTAAAAAGTTTACCACTTGGGAAAGGCCAGATGATGACAGGCAGAGGGAAGGACAAGTGGGGAGGGGAGAAGAAATTTTATGATTTAAATGGGCAGATGTGCATAGGTCGTGTACACGTTTCCTGCTGTTTTATGTAAGGGACTTAGGCAAAAATGACATTTGATGACTTGGTTCTCCTCTGTCTCTCAACCCACAAAACACTGTGAAAAATCAGGTTCTTAGACAGAATCTTAGTAATTCTGACTAATATATTCTGGATACTGGCAACCAGAGCCAGACAAAGATGTTTGCATCCTTGAGGGTTGCGGTGGGGCTCAATAACTACAGATACCAAGGAAGGTTTCACTTTAACTCATCATTTTGGTGTGGGATCTCTGGATCCCATAGCAAAGCCCTGCATGAGTCCAGCTGAAGACCTAGAGCCCATGATAATGCCTCCCGTGCGTCTATCTGGAGGTCTAGAGCCCATGACAAGGACTCTGGCAAGTCTGTTTTATGGATCTGCACTGTGAAGGCCCAAAGGTCAGCAGTAGAAACTAGAAAGTCTATGCCAGCAGGATAACGGATCTGCGCCAGTAGACTGAGGGTTCTACACTGGAGCCAAGTGTGACACTCAAGTCAAGGACCAGGGCTTTTCTGAAAAGTACCACAACCATCCTCAGCGACAATGAGGTCCCAAGCTCCTCCAACAATGAGAACAGTTGAGTACATGTAAGGAAGCCAGTGTGACAAGCTTCTCCTGAAGATTAAACAGCAAAAAACTCCCCGTCTGGAGCCAGAAGGCAATTCTTAGTTTAAGGACAAGAGCTCTCCTAAAGTGAACTGCAGCCACTCTCAGTGATGATGCTAATTGTTGAATTCCTACTGGGGAAGCTAGCCATGACAGACTCCTCCAGGAAAACCAATGGCTCCAAACAGCAACACCTGGGAGAACCCACAATGCCCTACTCTTCCTCTCCACGGATTCTTTTGTGCTGACAACTTCCTCAGGTGGGTCATCTACACCCAGCACAATGCTGATTTAATTCAGCTGGTGTTAAGTTGACACCAGTTTTTAATCCATAACAGGAGAAGGAAAGGGAATAAAAAAAATTGGATGTGTTACAAAAATGTTTCTACTCCCCATGACAAATGTAATCATTATGCACTGCAAATGTGTACTAACATTAACATTTTAAACATAGGAAATGGAACAAAAAGGAACTTTAGGACCCAGAAATGGCATTCTTTATTTTTTTCTTGAAGTTGAGTCTAAGATGCTTCTCTATTCACATGTATATTTTTATTCAATAGGAAGAACAATATTGGAATTCTCACTTGTTTTGTCATTTTGATTTCCAGACCAGGTTCACTCCTACCTTCAATTTGACTGTGTCAGTTGAGGACTTCTGCAAGACTATGAGTGGTACTAAGGTAGCTTCCCTTCACCCTGCACCCTTAATTACTTCCAACATATAGGCAGCATGACTGGCGCAGAAGGGGTGGTATTTGAAACCATCATGAACCCCATAATTTTTCCATGTTGAATTATTTTGCTGAAAAACAGTAGAGCTGCACATGAAAGTGTGCTTGAAATAAAAAGAGATTTGGGAGTAACATTCTCCAGTGCAGCTTTTGTCATTACGTTTCATTCCATTCTTTCTAGATGAAAGTAAATCAGTTAGAAAGCCACTTATGTTTGCATTTCCTTTTCATCCTCCATTCCTTTTGTCTCTCCTCCAAACTGAGAGAGAGAAGTGTTTTCAGCCAAAATTACAGACTTACACTCACACTCACAGAGACATACATATTTCTTAGCATCACTTCCCATATTTTTGTTTGGAGAACAAAGAAGGTCACTTTGTTTATGCTGTGATTATCCACACAAAGTTAAATTTCAAAAACAGTGGAAAAAATGCTACTAGTCCTTTTAAACTAGGCATCCTGATTCAAACCTGCAGTGCATTCTATGCCTTGTGACAACATATTTCCACCTCATGATTAATGACCAGTAATAATCAGGGCTGGGCCTCAGAATTGTCTATCAATATTAGCTAACAGAGCAAAATGACTTAAAGTTTTGCTACAAAAGGTCATATGTTAATGAAAAGAGTAAAGAATGAGATGATAGCAAAAGATGATAGCAACAGAACAAAACGACTTGAATTTTTGCTACAAAAGGTAATATGTTAATGAAAAGAGTAAAGGATGGGATGATAGCAAAAGAAAATGTACCTGTTTGTAAAATATCTAAAAATGCTCATCATTCTGAAACACAAAAACCAATCTAAACTGCCTTTAAACAGTTGGGTACTTTGATTTCTCTAATAAAAATTAATCATTATAAAGAAGAAAAAAATTAATCTGTAGAGGTAAGAGCTGTGACTTAGGCAGATACATGATTTTATATATAAATATATATCTAAAATTTACATATTGCAAAAAATGTAGAAGAAATCAACTTTAATATTTAACATTTTGACTGCTTTGCTGAAATTCAAATGGGAAATTTTGTATATAATTACTTACCAGTAGGATTGAAAGTGTACTATTTACTATTTATGTGACAGACATACTATTTATATGACAAAAACAACTATAAACCACCTTACACCCATTCTAAGATCAGCTCTCCTTTTTATAGTGATAGAGAAAATGAATATCAAAGGAAAGATTCTAATAAGTAGGCAGATGATATGGAGAGATGAAAGAGATGATTATAAGAAGAGTTCTGTAGTCTTGTATTGTTAATTGATTTTTAAAAATCTGTATTTATTATGGGTAACTTTATGTTTATTTACACTCTATATAATACTATATAAACACAGGATGGCTTTACATTTAGTTGATACTTCTCTCAGTGAACTTTTCAGGGAGTTAAAAGATTTAAAATAAGTCAACAAACACTCCCCATATGTAGCTTCTTAGCAAGGATGCTTGAAAAGTGTTGCTTGACTTACCATGTGGAGGTACATATTTTATGAAAGTCACATATTAAAGATGCTATTTTGGTATTAGAAGTTTTTGCTTATTCTCAGTCAGTGTCTACATCTATATAATATATGCATGTATCATAGTATCTTTGCTGTCACTTCTAATACCAATTTTATAGTGTTCTTCAATATATGTTCCTTATGTAAATCTTCATTGACATAAAGAAATTACTAGAAATTTTGATTATTTCTTAATCACGAATTATTAATTTCATCCACTTTCATAATTTTTAGATGTGGGCTAAACACCACATGATCACTTGTTTTAAAGAATGTTATCTGAGAGATTCTCATGAGCCATAGTTTCAGAAAGCATATTGTGGGACTAGAAGGGAGACGTGGAAGGGAGAGATCAGAATAAAATATTTCCTAATATTTATGTGACCCTCTAGAAGATCCAGTTTCATGATGAGCAATGAACAGTGTACGAAGCAATGCATACATTGCTAGAACATGCATAAGTAAGATCTCTGAGTACTTTTTACAGAGTAGAGAGTTAACTTAATTCTGTGTATGTATAAATTTAAAACCACAGAGATCTGAGTTCTCTGTAGACCAGAGTCCATGGTGAAACAAGGCTGCTATCATAGAGCATTTTATATCTACTAGAAATGTGTTTCTTATAGCTCTGGAGACTGTGATCAGGGTTCCAGCAGATTTGATACCTAAGGAAGTCCTAGTTACTGATCTGCAGAAGGAGACGTCTTACCGTTCCTTCTGACTGTGGAAGGAAGAATGAGCTCCCTCTAGCCTTCTCTGCAGCGCCAGAGGAGTGAACCCAGGGCCTTCCCACTGAGCTACATCTCCAGTCTTTTTTTTTTTTTTTTTTTTTTTTTTGACACAGTATCTCACTAAGTCTGTAAGTTGCTTAGGCTGGTCTCAAATTTATGATCCTCCTGCCGTGGCTTCTCGTAGTATTGAGCTGAAAGACATGGACCATTGTGCCTGTCTTTAGTTCTCTTTTATAAGCGCACTTATCACTGTCTGGAGACTCTACTTGCTGAGATAACACCATCATCCTGGAGGTTAGGATTGCAATATATGAACTTTAGCAGAAAATTGATGTTCAGACTATACCTTAGAGAGAAGTGGCATTCTAAGCCTTGCAATGTGTAGAAATAGTAGTATAAAAAGTTATTTGAAAGAAGCAGCAAATAGTGTGCAGGATCTAGAGCTAGAATTTAAAGGACCAATGTGGAAGATTTAGATCATTATTTGGAGAGCTCGTATACTGAGATTAAATGAGGTCTTATTATAATGAGATAAAGACCCCACAGGAAACTTCATTTGTACTGACTTGAGACACAGTTCTCGTGATGACACAAAGGACATGCTGTGAGGCAAGAAGGAGTTTTTGTAGTGGTCAGTAATTTAATGAGGTCTTAAAGAAACAGGAGTCAAATGCAACTGGAAAATTCTGTTAAAAATTTTTTTAAAAAACATTGATTAATACTTTATATAAAACTTTAACATGATAATATGAACTGGAAAGCTTGCACATACATGCGCAAATAGTGTCAGCATCATTATCTTAACTCATTTGACTATAGGAAAAGAATTGCAAATTGTCTAAGGACACATAACTAATTAAATAGGGTGCCATGCAACTAACCCATCTCTGTTTAATTCCAAAGACAATAACCACTACACTTATTTCACTGGAAAACAAGATGATGAATGATAGGTTTAGACAGTGGTTGAGGGACAAGGAAGAGGTGAAAACCTCAGGACATGATCAGAATAATAGACCAACAAAATATGTTGCATGTTAATGTAAGCTTCTTAACACACAGGAAATGAAACTGGAGATGTGCGTGAAATGGTATACACAAACACACATACACACACACACACACACACACACACTTCATCCAGAAAATAAAAAAGCATCCCAGCTTCTGTCACATTTAGGTCTCTTGTGTAGACTAAGTAGATCCAGAGGAGAAATAATCATGTTTCAAGTCAAAGCTGCAAGGGAGCCAGCGCACAGGCCAAGGATGAAGAGGCCAATGTCAGGACAGGCGGCATGAGCACACATTCTCATCTTTCCTGGGCTGGGGTTTTGATGGAGTCATTTTTCTTTTTCATGCTATTTCCACATTATTTTTTTTCACATTTATGAAGGATAATGTGCAGCGCAAGTTTGGGCCGAGTAAAAGTAGGGGGGATAATGTATATTTCACAGTGTAAGAGCAGGCTGCCGTGAGACAGCACAGGAGTCCCGAGTCCAGCACTGCCTGTCTTTCGTATCCCGCCCTCCCAGGGCTAGGTCGTGCTATGCAAACTGCTTGAGGTAGCATGAGAAGTCCAGGTTCAGGGCAGCAGGAACTGCTCCCTGCATGTGCCCCACTGGGGATTATGTGCACTCTGACCACCTTGGAGGTCTGTGTCTCATTGACTGAATTAAAGAAGCAAAAACCTTTCGGCTGCCCAATATGTCAGCAAGTTTCAGGGCTCTTGGGTCTCCTTCCAGTGTTGGTTTCCAGGTTCTTCTTGTCTTACACAAAAAATTGAACAAAATAAGTCCAAAAAGTAGTAAGATTTTACATTTTGTACAAGTAGAAAAATACGCTCCACAGAGCAAGTTTGGGCTAAAAATAGGCATAAAGTACATGCTAGTGGGAAAGAGGACTACTGTGAGAGGCAGAAAAAGCATGGTAGCCTGTTTTTCACATTTATAGTGCACATAAAAAGAATAACTTATCTCAGAGCAGTAATGAATGTTAAGTGGTTTTATTCATGTTAATTGCTTAGAAAAATACTCAACACACAAGAATTCCAAAGACTTGGGAATTTATGTATACTGTTTGGTCCTCACTGGCAACATCGGGGGATAGACAGTATAAATCCCATCACATCACAAAGAAGCTGTCATTAAAATTAAGTGAACCCACAGTTCCATTTCTCTTCTAGCCCCAAGGTTCTTCAGCTATACTAAGTGACAGTAGGAGAACAAACAAGGTTAGTCTTGACAGCCTGGGGATGGGGTGGGGAGAGGAAGAGAAGGCAAATGAAAAGATGGAAATGTACCTATTTGTGCCAGAACCCCATGATCCATATATGCACTATGCATTGCAAACATATAGCACTAAAATGTTTTTAAAAAGTAGGAAATTACTGGGTCAATCAAGGTTTAGTACTGGATTTATAAAATCATGCAATAAAATAAAAAGAGCAATTTCATCAGTTGACATGTCCACCATAAAAAAAAAAGAAGCAGGTAACTAAAATCCACAGGATCTGTTGGATCAAAAAAGATAAAACATACAAGAGAAGATACATCAAGTTTTAAAGGAAAAGTATCATGGAAAATGGGAAAACACCTAATTTCCTAAAAGCAGAGAGCAGTTAAGGAAAATTTGGACTTCTGTAAAACTAGTGTGGTGTTGTGAATTGGCAACACTTCTAGGTGCTTCCAGCCCACCGTGTGCTATTTTAACTGTTTTATGTGAAGGCCAGCAATGTTTGTAACAGCTACTGGGGAAGCTACTATCACTGAGAGGGCACTGAGGTGTGAATGATCCCCTGATGGCCATGATGGCACATGAACTGTTTTTGAACTTGGCTTTTGGAAGCCATGGTTTACCCACCCAGTGCATGGCCCTTCTAGAGGGTACGTAAAGTGCCTCCAGTATCTTCAAACCTGGTGGAATGTAGGGGTGAATGAAGAGGAAAAATGGACAAAACTGAAAGAGAGGAGCAAAATAAAAGCAGGAGAAACTACCCAAACAGAAGACAGAGGACCAGCCACAACTAACAGAAAGAAAGGAGACCTTAGGAGGAGCGAGACAACAGAGGAAGCAAGACAATCGCAAAGTACTGGATACCAAGTTAGGTGTATTATTAAAATTACACTATTTTACTCTCTGACAGAGTACATTTATTTTTAGGATAAATTATACATTATTAGGCTTGAATTTAGAGAATTTATTGTAAAATTAACTTCTATGAATACCTTCCTCTTCTGCATTGCTTTTTTTCACTTTTGGGGGTATTTTCACAGAAAAAAGGAAATCATACTTGGGAAGCTCTGGCTGGAAATGCCTAAATACAGGGATAAACAATGAACATTAATAAATTTCTAAATTTGGAAAGCCTGTCAAAAATCCTTTAATCCCCCTACCACCTCACATCTTTTTAAAATTAAAATTATATTTCATATGTAATATTTTGCTTTTCAGGGGTACTTTTAAAGATATTTGAACAAGGACTTGGGTTTTTAGCTCAGTGGCGTAAGCACTTTACTGGCAAGTATGAGGTCATGAGTTTGATCTCCAGAACCAAAAAAAAGAAAAGAAAAGATATTCGATCAAACTAAGAATATAATTGTTGTATATAAATTATTCAATGTGAATTTTTTCTTAAAATTGTTAACTACTATTGTTAAATATCTTTTTTTATAAGAAAACGAAATAGTTTTAGCTTTTTGTGTTTTGTGTAGTTGAAAGAGTAAATTTTTAAATACTATCATTTTTCATTCTATCAAATTTAATTATGAAATTTATCAAACATAAAAATAACTTTTGGTGCCCCTATATTCAAGAAAAATTGTGTTACTAGATTTTTTTTTTTTTTTTGGTACCAGGGATTGAATTTACGACCTCACACTTACCAGGAAGGCACTTATGCCATAGAACTAAACTCCTGGCCCTCAAGAAAAATTTTGAAGAAAAATGTTAATCTTATAACTGTTTCTTTTTCTTTTTCTCTTTTTTTTTTCTTTTCTTACCCTCTGCTCTTTTCCTCAGGACCAGAAAATCTAGTTTTTACTAATTACATGAAAAGGAAAATAATTTTTAAGATAAATTCTTTATCATATTTGTTTAGCTGGCTATAGGATTCCAATGATTATGCAGCTTTGACTATAAAAGAATAAAAACTGATTATTATTTTGTAAGTTTTCTTTTTTCTCCGGTAATAGGTTTGTTTTCTTTGATTAATATGCAGCAAAATCAGTGTTCGCTTTGGAGATCTCTGTTATCTTAGTTATTGAAAATAATGAGTATTTAACCTGGCCTTTCTTTTGTAAAAATAAAGCATAATTGAAAAAGCAGAACACCCAGATTCCAGTCAACCATAAAGTCAGTCCTTTACTCCAAGAGCGTTTCATTACAACTTGGTATTTCCCGAGGCTTCAACATGGAAAAGGTTTTCACAACATACACTTTCTTAGTTAGGTTTTAACCTAGAACATTTCAAAACCAACAATTAGAACAGCTCGTATCACAATACTTTTAGAGTGAAAGGAGTCAAAATTGTACATGACAAGGGTTCTATCTGAGTAAAGACAAATATTCCAGCAAAATAAAAGGGTGTTTCAAACTGAATAGTTCTTGTCGTTCCCAGATATTCCCTGCAGTATAGTGTAGACGCCTCAGTGTCTGTGTGTGTCCATCTTAAACACCAACTGTGGTGGGTCTGTTTTTCTTGCTTTCTGCTGAGTATTCCACACTACTAACTCCACTGTTGACATGATAGATGCAATATTTACTGATACCTTGAAATGTTAAGACCAACATTCAAGAATCTATTAGAAAATTGCACTTACCATATGTACTCAAATATAAAGCAATAGATATTTTACATTTATTATTATTTTCATTATTATATTATTTATATTTCAATTCTTTATTACTTAGAACTTGTCAATTTTAAGTTAGTCCATAGGTTGTGTAAATGATACAGGATTAAACTTCTGAGCGTATTATAATTAATTATGTAACAGGCTGTAAACACCATCTTGCAGTTTTTCACTGCTGAGGATAAACATTATTTCTTAAGGAAAGAGGCAGAAATAATTATTAGTTTGTGAAATGTTGCAGACTACACGAAAACAGTTTACTGAGGTTTATTAAGAATAATCGCTTTGTATTAATTCTGAGATCACAAAGGAGAAAAAAAAAGCTTACAGGAACATTTCAGCCACGCAGGAACTAGTTCAGTAGCTAGTTGGCCATAGGAGATGATACTTTCTTGCAGTTTCACAGCTCTTATTGTAACAGTTCTGTTGCTCATTACAAATTCATTCTCAGCAGAAATAGAGAAAGTGGTTAACATCTGCTTGTGTGGCTCTGTGTGTGATAAAAGAGTGCAGACAACGCGAATTAAATTGGAGCTGTTACTTATTTTGCGTCATTGCTCATCCATCACTAGTTCTCACTAGTGAAAAGTTGGTTTCAGTTTACCCACCAACATGTCAATTCCATTATAAAAATAATTTATAAAGCTGGAAGACAGCCATGAATATAAATAGTATGACTCACTGGAACTTAACAGTAGACACCCCAAATTGTCTATTCAAAATCTGATATCATCACTAGCTTAAAGACAAAGTAATTTAAGAAACCCCGAAACAGCTTTTTTTGGTGGATAAATTCCTGCCTTTCTTACTGTTCTTCGCTTCCATCTAGAAGGTTAAGCACAATGTTATAACATCACAGCGGTGTAATATCAAGGGAAAGCTGAAAACCCTAGCACCTTGTGGGAGAATTGCAGAGGAAAGAAATGTGAAAACTAACTCTATATAAAATGTGTGTGTGAACAACAAAGGGCCTATTCAATAAAGGGATATCAGTAAAGGGAAGCAAAAAATGCAAGTTTTATTTTGTTTCACAATATTGAAATATTTTGTAAAAACAGAGTATGCTAGGAATGGAGCGTTAGCATATTGATATTTTAGACCATGTTCTCAAGAGTCTCTAAATCTCCGTGCAATGTTGTTTGTAAATTGTTTCATTATATAACCTAATATGCATATAAACACACATATATACAAATACCTGGACATAAATGTTCTGTCAGAGCAAATTGACAGTCTTGAGTTTTGCAGCAATGTTTGCTTCTGTGTTGGCACCAAGAGGTTTTGCTGACTTTGAAGTCTGAGTTTTTCAAATTTCCCTCCAAGAATATATTATTGGCATATGAAAAATACAAATTTAAGAAACGCTGCTAAATATGGCGCTTACTTAACCAATTTCTGCAATCATTCTTGTGGTCTTGGTATTAAGACTTAGGTGAAGTGCTGACCAAAGACCCGCTCACATTTTGCTTTTTATTCTACTCTCCATGCTCATGTTCATCTTCTAGAAAGCTTAGTCTCAAAACTCAGTTAAGAAGGCAGATTCCTGCTGGACTGGTGGGGTTCCTGACCAGGCACTCCAAGCCTCACGTCACAGCTACTTCTTTCTGGTGCTCAGAAACACAAGCCCAAGGCATCAGGAAGTTTTCTCAGGTGTTTCCCTACCTGTTACCTCTCTACCATAGCCGGCATTGAGTTGTTCTAACAACGTATTCGAGACTGGGTAATTATGAAGAAGTTTATTCGACCAGCAGTTCTGGAGGCTGGAAAATAAAGGCCAAATGCTTGGTATCTGCTAAGGGCATTCTTGTTGCCCAGTCATGTGGAAGAGCTGCCAATGTTATCATGGTGCTCCATGCTCAAGACTTGCGACTTTGTCTAATCTTTAGTATCTTGGGCACAGTCAAACCATCGGTCTCCCTCTTGTCATATAGGTTAGAGGTATTGTCTTGCTCCAGATGTTCTCCTCTGGGATAAAATTCAGAGCTTGTGACTGTTTAATTGTTTCAAAACAAATGTTAAACATTAAGATAGACTACGTAGTCAGGAGAGTGAATTATTGAGTTAGACTACTTGGTTTCAGACTTTGTTCTCCAGCTTAATGACTGTGTGACACTGAACCTGATATTTGACTGTCATGCATCACAGTTCACAGACTGTAAAATAGAGATGAAATTAGCACTTATCTTTATATATTATTGATGGAAGAAAAAGAGTACATAATCAAAGTATTTATAAGTAATTTAATTTGAAAGTAAACTTTTTAATTTGAGAGTGAAATTTGTATTAGGTTGGTTTCAGGGTGCAGGGTGATATTACAGTGAGTAGCATTCATGATTCATGACAGTGAACGGCCTGTCTGCTCAGGATCCCTGTGACACTTGCTAAGTCTGGTAAATGACTTTCATTTTAATTTTTATTAGCCATAAGATGAAATCTTAAAATTGTATAAGTGTGAGAGAGCCCTCCTGTTTGCACATGGATATTAATTACTAACATAATTGCATCTCAACCTAGATGAAGTTTCTCACAGATATACCATAGCAGCACATCGATTCACGTTATGAAAATGGAGAAAACTAGTGAATACTCAAGAATCTAGTTTTGCATAATTTTGCTGATAATGTATAATCAAAGGTAAACTGTCAAATGTGGGGTTAAAATAGACATATTTGATAATATAAAAGCTAAATCCTATTGAAAGCAACATTTCAAAGATAATCTCATGTAATAGAAGACTAGTGACAACATATTTTATACATATATGAAATATTTGGATTTTTTAGTAGACCAAGTTTAAAAGAATAAACCATTGATAATACTATTATTAAATGCAGGGCCAAGAATATTATGTGAAACATTGCTCTGTTCTAGTCTTTCTAATTTTAACTTTTGATATATTTTTAAAACACTGGAAGAAATATGTTTTACATTATTTGTGAAACATACAGCATTGTTGTTGTAGTTGTTTTACTTTTGAATGATCTTTATATGTCGTTTCTATACATTTCTAATAATAGTCGTATTGAAAAATTTATTTCTATATGTCTAAAGCTACTTCAATAATGGAAAAATTATCATATTTCTATTATGAAGAAGATAGATGTTTAAAAATAGCTCTGAAAAGAGTTGGGATTACTTTTGCTAGTCATCTATAAAAGAAAGATCTTTTGTCAGTAAAAAACAAACAATAACAAAATAATTTTAAATTTCTGTGGCTCTAACTGTGAAGGAATGATTTCACTGATAAAAATCATATGCTTAGAAGTTTAAATTTGTACACTGGATTCATAGAAAATATTTCTTTAGTGGAATGGATGCCATGCAAACTATTCTGTCCCAAAGATTTTAATACAGAAGGCAAGAAAGCCTACTGGCATTTTACAGGACATTGTTTTATATCCTTCTATTTTTCTCCAGGAGGTGAATTTTGTTTTTGGAAGTGGTCTGGCAACTAAAATAGCAGTGATGGATTGAAATTATGTGTATTATCTCAAGTTATGTCACATCGTTCCTGCAATGACATAAAAACTGAAGTATTTTTCTTATCAGAGAAATAAAGCAAACTGTTAATGACCATCTATCTTCACCTTAAAAGAATGTTCTTGAAGATATCCTAGCATCACCCTCTATGTGTAGGTCTTGCCTTTAAGTATTGCGTTAATAAAACACAGTGAGAATTAATTATAAATTATCAGTTGTCAGATATGAGTACATTATATCTCTTTTTGAAAGAAGAACAATTTTTGTTAACTCTCTCTTTTTAAAATTTGAAAAGAGATGACAAAATCACCTGCCAATATCTGCTATTCTTCTAGTAAAGGAAAAATACTGAAGGTTTGAAGTATAATTAGAAGCAAAATCGGAACTGTTTTTGCAAATTATAAGAAGAGCAGATAAATTTGAGTATGACAGCATGGGTAAATTAAAACAATTTAAAAATAACGTAAATTTTTAAAAACTCTATAGGAACAAATGTGTAGTTTATAACATAATAAGAGAATCATTTTCAAACTAGCTGTAATGATAACTGTGGTTTAGCATTTCAAAATAATTTTTACATCAGAAGATAAATGAACCTCCCTTATGAAATGTTGCATTTATGCTGAAAATTGGTTATTGCACTTTTGTAAGAATTCAGATGACTTATCTAATGAAACTAACTCATAGTGGATTTCTACTGTCCGTAAGGAAATTTTTCTCTAGCTAATTATCCCTTTTGTCTTTTAACCCTTCAGTTCCTGATCTAGTATTATAAAGTCATGACATTTGCTTATATTTGATTTGCTACTAAATAATTCTATAAACTTGTTTATCTTAAACATTATATCCAATACATTTGATCTTCTTAGTTTTTCACTTGTTTTGCAATACAATAACAGATACTGATGTTTAAAAATTTGAGATAAGGGGCTGGGAATTTAGCTTAGCGGCATAAGCGCCTGCCTTGCAAGTGTGCAGTCATGAGTTCGATCCCCGGTACCAAAAAAAAAAAAAAAATTGAGATAATACCAAGTTTTTCCGCTGTCAGTATCATTCTCACTTTGCAGTATCTTTTCCTATATTTTTCTGTGTATGTTCACATTTATGTATGACATAGGTGCATATAAATTTAATTGGATATATGCATATATATATGTATATACACACACAAATTCACATATTTTTTGAAGATGTATAGAATGGACATGAGTAACTAAATAAAAAACAGGGAGTCAGATATTTCTTTTTAGATTGCCAATAGTGTTACTTTAAAATTTTCTTTAATATCAACTTAGCTAGATGCTTATCCTTCTACACGTTAGTTAGTTAGTCATTGTATAGATACACCAGCATTTATTTGCCAACCAGCTATGAGTGTACATTTATTTTTTAATTACTTTAAAAGATTGCTGTGGTCAACAATGCTGAAATAAATGTATTAGATCATAAATCTTGGTAATATTTTCTAGGAATACATTTTTAATAAAGAAATTCCTAATTTGCCCTACATTTTATATATTGCAAATAATTGCTGAATTTCTTTCTGAAGTCATTTTGCAACATCATGACTAAATTTACCTTTTGCCAATGTATTAGTATAAAATATTTAAAAGATATTTTAATCTGCCTTTCATATATCATGTCAGTTTATTTACTGATTTATTCTTATGAAATGCTATATTATCTCATTCACTTTTTTCTTACTCAATTTTTACTTACTAACTTTAAAAACTATTTGTATAATAATGGTTCTTTTGCGTATTGCAGATTTCACAACTATTTCACTCATGATCCTTTAAACTTTTTTGATGTTTTCTTTTTATTGGAAATTTAGCTTTCTTAAAACTTGTTAATGTTAAAAAAACTTATTACTGTTCATCATCAAACGGCAATCATATACCAAAGCCAACAGTGTATGAGGGAAGTATGTATAAACAATGAATCAATGCCATTATTTTATTTATTTCTTTATTTTTACTGGGAATCCAACTCATGACCTCACACTTGCCGGGCACGCGCTTACCCCACTGAGCTAAATCCCCAGCCTCAATGCTATTATTTTTAAAACTTTTAATGAGGAGACTGTATTGTTTGGATGTGTATGTGTGAGTGTCATTGTCTCTGTATATGTTGTGTTGTCTGTCTTTCGAGAGCTACCATTAGTTACGTGTTTGAAATAGTTAGCATCCACAACACTAATTACTGCCCCATTGCTGCTAGTGGAGCAATATGCCACGGGTCTCTAGAAGAGGTAATAGGATGATCTGGAGAAATAAGCAATATCCAAACTGAAATTCGGTTGGCAGCACTGAGGTGAAGAGTCTGTCAGTCTTGTAGAGAGACTGAGAGACCTTTCTCCCAAATCACCTGAACTATTTTAAATGCTATTACTTTTTCTGATAGTATATTTTGAGAGTATGATATTTTGGCTCCTTGGAAACAGAAAAATAAAAGTCATTAAAAATATTTTGTACACTATTCTTTTTTTATGTGTACCAGAGATTGAACTCACAACCTGTGCTTGTCATGCCGGCACTTATACTGCTGAGCCAAATCCCCGGCCCTATGCAGCATACTAAAGAAAGTAATAATAAACTACTGGTAGCTGTGCTGCTACACAATCAGAAATTTTCATCATTATAAAACTTTGTGTTGGGGCCCGGGGTTTAGCTCAGTGGTGTAAGTACCTGCTTGGCAAGCGCTAGGGTCGTGAGTTCGATCCCCAGCACCAAAAAACAAAACAAAACAAAACAAAACAAAAAAAACTTTGTGTCATTAACGGAAAGAGATGAAAATAATTAAAAGCATTAGATTAGGTTTTGGTGTTTATTCCACTTAGCTCATTTTCTAGAGGAGAAAAAAAACTATACAAAAACAATTTAAAAATCATTTCAATTAAGCCACTTACTTTATGTCATCCTATAGGTACAAAGCAAAGTAAAAACGAGATTCCAAATTATATTCTATGGCTCATTAATTCAAACCTGCCATTTCCTTTTGTAAATGCCAGAATTTCAAGCCCTACTAAGTTGATTTTAGTTCTGTAAGCCTTCCTTAATGAGACTGCAAAATGCATTATGCAAACCGAGTCCAATCAGATGAAACGAATTTTTCTAGGAGACAAATGCATAGTAATTTCTGTTTGTGAGTAATAGATTTGCGGCATTGCGATACCAAGGAATAATTTTATCAGTACAGGCCTTGATGATGTACCCCTGAGGCCCAGGACTCATACTCGTATTGTAGAATTTATTATGAGAACTTAAAAATTCATTACTTAGCTTTAAATTCGTTGGAATTTAAATTTCCCTTCTGATTAAGAGAATTTGTGTGTATAATTTATCTATTACTAATAAAAATTCTTTATAGTTTAGCATGAAACAAGGAGACTTTCAAAAAGATAAGTTTTAAATATTGATCCAAAAAGCAAAACAAAAGATCCTGTGTTTTGCTTTTTGGATTTCTTTAAAGTTATATTAGCTTTGCAATTTTATCTGTGTATGTCTTCTACTAGTAGGTAAAATTGTCAAAATTAATGAAATAAACACTTACTATTTTCACATAATTCTGTAAAAATACTTTAGGTGTCATTAATTCCTTCACTTTTTCCTAAAGTTCACTTCCCACTTGTCTCCTGCTACACTAAATCAAAAGTATAAGGGTTGCTTTCAAATACAGTAGTTCATTTGTCAGGAGAGATGAACTACCCTTTGTTTCAGTACAATACCGAGGAAGACAACGGGGAGAAAAGGGGGCACTATTTTATCAGTTTGAAGCAGAAAAATTACTAAAATGATGTTGACATTATTTGACCCGTTTTCTCTAAGTGTGTATATTGGAAATATTTTACTTAGCACAAGTCAAGAAGACAGTGTGCTGTGTTGTAATTTTTCAATATTTATTTTTTAAAAAGGAGAAGAAGGAAACAAAAAACTGGGAAAAAAGAGAGGAAGGGAGAGAAGGAAAGGAAGGAGGAAGTTAGGAAAGGAAAAGAAACAAAGGTCAAATGAATGAGGACAAAGGTCGAGGAGGTGGAAACAGGAGACTCCAAAAGAGTCTGAAACAGCTGCGTTCCCAGACAGCACATACCTGTAAGAGAAAAAGAACTGCTGTGTGCGTAGGGTGTCCAGTGACACCTCAGACACGAGCTGCGTGTTTGCTTTCTTCAGAAATTGATAATAACTTCATTGAACAAATAGCATTTAATCCCCTGTGATGCTACAGGCCATGTTTCCTATTCTTCATTCTGTAATTAGTAAGTTAGTATATGTAGAACCATATAATTTAGTATTCATTTCAATCTGTAGATGTTTGCATTTAATACATATTTTCTTATAAAAAATCAAGTCTTCTAGTTACTATGTCACAATTATAAATCTTTGCTTAAAAATGAGTTTAAGCTAGCCAATATCAGACAGGAATTGTATGTAGATCATCATTTTAGGTGATGCCATTTGTATCATTAACCAAAAATCATATTAATATACAATACTTTCAATATTACTAACATTGGTGTTGAGCTTACATTTAGAAAGTAGGTTAAAAAGTAAAAACAGAAACAGGCTTTAAATATAAATGTTTTTACTAAGTGACACAGAGTCCAACTAATACGTCTCATGAAATGATGTGGATTAATAACCACTTACTGATAAAACATGGTACATTTTAATTAATTGTATATTTATTTTCAGAATATGTATTTGGCTTAACTCTTAGCTTTCCAAATTAAAATATTGCAAACAGAAAAGAAGATGTGGGCTGGGATATAGTTCAGTGGTAGGGTTCTTGTCTTAGCACAAGAGACCCTAAGTTCCATTCCCAAGACCACTAAAAAATAAAAAAATAAAAAAAATAAAAAATAAAATAAAATAACATGTACCAATTTATGTATCAAAAACATAAATCACAAAAGATTTAAAAAAGAAAAATATCCATTTTATGTTCTAGGGAAAGAACCATGTTAATTTCAGAGAAAACCTTTTGATATGTAGAAATGAACTGTACTGGTAGAACTTGAAACCATTTTATTACATTCACTACCTAAAAGGGAATAAAAGGAAAAAACTAAGATAATTTTTAAAAATTTGGTATGAAATTCATTGCAAATTGTAGTTGTCTTTTAGTCAAAAAGAATGTAGCAACAAGAAAATATTTTTTGCCAGCAGACTGTAAACTGAAAATTGCTTCCTTCTGTTTTCCATAATCACTGTCCTCCCTGTCATCAGCTGTAATTGATTAGGAGTTGGGGGATGTTTATGTTCTCAGTTGAAATTTGTTTCTCCTTTTCGCAAAGGTTTTCAGAGAGTTGCACTGGAGCTTCCTTTTGTACAGATTCAGTTCATTATAAAATATTTATAGGGCACATTTGTCCTCATAGAATCCTCTAAGCATAGGAAAACTTATGGATCACTAGGGACCATTTCTGCTTGAAGATAAGCATTTTGTTTCTTCTGTATGTAATTCTGTGGACTTACACTAGAAGCGCCCTTCTATTCCAAGCTTGGCTTTATTTTTATGATGGATAAAAATTTAATAATATATCTCATTTAATAATATATATCAAAAAAGCCATATATTTAAAATAAGATCAACTCTATTATGAGATTTGCTTGCATAGTACAACAGTAGAATGATGTAGATTACATCATGATAGAATTGCAATGTATTTATGAGTGTGCTTGCATTTTGCAGCCTTATAGTTCTTTAACTATTTCCCTTCATATAATTCCCTTCAATAAGAGCATTATTTGCTCTTGTTGAACTACACCTTAAGCCTTTAATGCTGAATGGAGCATGTTCATGAATGCATAATTTTAAGGATGATTATTAAATGCTATGTCCAATTTAGACATACTGCTTTAAAAGGTGATATAAGAAACTTCATTCTGGAATTGTATACCAGGCATTACTCATCAAGGCCAAATATAAATAGTGTTCGTTTTAATCTGATATATGCATAGTGCACATTTTGTCTGTTGTTTGAAAATACAAAGAAAAGAAAATGACTTGAAACCTTATCACTTTTAGTAGGTAATACCAAAAATATACAGACTGTGATAGAAAGGACATTTGTACAGATGTTACTCAGAACTGAAAGGGGAAAAAAAAAGAACAGAAAGGGAAAAAGAGGTGGAGGAAGGAAGAGCAAAGAGTTCAGAAAAAAAGAATTGACAAGAAAATAGAGACTGAAATTTTGCAAACAGGAAAGGGAACATTAGTTGGAGGGACATGCAAGGGAGGGGAGAGAAAGGGGATAAAAAAGAAGGAATTAAGATGTGTTGGCGTACATATACCAACTCCCCCACAATAAATGTAATAATTATGTACTGCAGAACAGTTACTAATAAAAAAGAGAATTTTCACCTGAATACAAATTAAAAAATCGAGTGTTGAATGCAACCAGTGCAATTTTTCCAATTTTACAAGTAAAATCTTTTTTTTTTCTTTTTGAGTTTTTTGGATCTGTCATTGTGGAAGCAATGTTTCTTGCCATGTTGATTTATTTGTTTCCATTTACTACTATTTATATGGGATGACATTACTCACTATTCATCAGCTAATAGAAGAGTTCCATAAATTCTCAGAGTCAATGTGCCCAACATTTTGGTTTATTTCACTGATATATAGTAGTTAGTCACCTCATTTTTAGTATTTTATTTCGTTACTAGTAATTCTAACATTCAAAATTGTAAGCACTGGAGAGAAAGCTGAGGTGATGTAATGCAATTTTTTTACCGTGGTGAAAAAAAAATTCAACATGAATAATATTTATCACTTGAGTCAAAAAATGAGTAGTAATATTTGTATACTACACAGTAGCATGGGCTCTGTGTATCATGTCCATAGACATATTTTATTACTCTTCCCTCCCCAAATTGCATTTTTACAGTGCAAGTACTTGGTAATTTCAAACACCTTCATTTGCCATTACTTTAGAGATGAGAAGATGGGTATTTATTTAAAATATATACTGGCTTTTGCCACAAAGTCCATAGCTTAATCATTATTATTCTATCTTTTTATGGAATTTAATCATATTTAAATATATAGATTATATTTCATTAAAAGAAATATTTAATGCATCAATCTAAAATCTTAAGCAACAGTTTTTATTTTTTCATGGCAGATTGTCAGTATAGAAATTAATCAAAGAGTCTGATGCCTACTTAATAATAAAAATAAATTGTAATTCAAATTTATGATCTTTTAATTACATTACAATGATAATATTGGTAAGTATAGTGCATTTGTCTAAATCTTTCACTTTGAAAA
>PVJX010025315.1:0-27098 GCA_004027295.1 Dolichotis patagonum | reverse complement strand
TTTTACAAAGTTCTTAAAATGTTAATTTTACTTTCATATTTGTGGAGCTGGAGATACACCACAGGATCACAAGCATTAACATCTAGCACTGGCATCAAACTGAAAGAGAAAGCAGCATTCTGGCAGTGGAACTTATTTTATAACTAAAAGAATTGTAAGGGTCTACTGTCTTTGACCTTTTTTTTTTTCAAACGCGTAGGTTGGAGGCACAGCACAGGACAGACGGCCACTGGGGCTTTTGGCGCAATACTGCCATCCTGCAGAATAGACTTCTAAGGCCCTAAGTAATGACAGTCTACTTTTTGAAATGCCCCAGCCACTGCAGAAAGAGCAGGGCTTGCTGGGGTCAGATAGACTCAGACCCAGACCCAGAATGGCCCACACTCCTTTACTCTGAGACCACCAGAAGAAACACACAAATGCAGTATGTCCAGATAGAATTTGGAGAGTGAAGGATGACTTCTGAGCATGCAGCTGCCACCCAGAAGTGTGACTTTGTGTTTTTACAGTGCTGCAAGGAGGGAACAACAGGTCCAGTGATGATGAAACTTTTAGAGGATTCAGTATTAACTAACAGCCAGCTGAGATGCGATCCTGCCATAGGTTCTCTACTATTGCACCAGGCCACCACCCAAACACCTGCTAACAATCATTTAAAGGAGCAGGCAGAGCACATACCTGCTTTCAATACCCTACAGCTACTTGAGGCCTGGCCTCTCTCAGAGGAACTCAGGCTGTGCCCCCATGACTTCCTGTAATAGTGGCTCCTGGCAGCTGAGGGGTCCAGTCCTGGTCCTTCAATCCCCACACCAAGGTAACACCAGTGTATATGGCTCCTGTGGGACCTTAGAAGGCAAGGAGACCCAGTCTGGAGCCAAACACCCTACTAACTCACTACAAATAGGATATTCTGTAACACTTGGGTCTGCTAGCAAGGATATCATAATGGCGCTGGGTATGAGGAAAGTTATTCCACACAATGGCAACAGTGGGCTATGTTTGGGCACAATGGCTGCTTTCCAGGACTTACCTCCCACCTTTTGTGTCTGAAAAAACTTTTGAAAGAGCCAGAGAAGCCAGAAAACAGGGCTACCTGGTACTTTACCCAGCCTGCTGCCACCAGCTCACTCTGGGGCTTTTGCTTTGGTTTTTGATGTCCCTTATCCACACTCCTTCCTTGGGACTCTCCTAATGTGTCAGGATGCATCTGAACATTGGTGATGCCCTGTTACAGAGCCTGGAGAGTGGAAGGTCAGTGGTCAGCCAGCAGAGCACAGGGATTCTGATGCAGGAGACATGTGCAAGGCTGAGGATGCTTTCCACTGTGGACAGTGTTAGAGGACTTCACCCCAAGTAAAATTCAGGAATTTACAGGTACTTATTTGTTGTTTCTGTCCATTGGGAGCAAAGGTTAGCAGACTTCCACTTGGTGTCACTGTGCTGTGAGGCATGCATCCTTGTAGCAGCTATAAAACACAAATGACAAGAGAGTACCTAGTGACACACTGCAGGAACTAGTATTCTTGGTAAGATTCTCAAATAACCAAAATTCTGTGGCTCCTTACTGTAATTAGGAAGGCCAAGCAAGTGGTCCCCCTATTGAAGCCAAGAATTCTGGTGAGTTCTTCTAAAGTAGTCTTTCCAAAAATACAGGTGAAGTGCCTGATATATTATAATTAATCTATACAAAAATATGACATAGTCCATCTATTTTTGAAGCATAAAATGATTAAACTGCTAAGTAATATTGGTCATTAGAGTCAACAAAAAGGGTAAAAATTTTTGAAAATGAACAAACATTTAAAGGCCTTCTGGTAATACATGGTAATAAAGCATGACCCCTGATATCATTTTATTGCTTCAAACTTTTGGGCTGAGTACATTGTAAAAAGGCACTCGTGTTTCTTGAAGTACTGAAAGCAAACTGCAAAGGTGGTGTCAGTTAGGATGGAGAGATAAAGCAATGACAGGACCACATGTCTGCAGAAAAGCATGGATGAGCCAGGACTGAACTTTCCAAATATTTCACAAATCACTTTAACGCATCTGTGGATTTTGGCAAAAACTTAGCATCATGGAAATCTTGGAGAAGAAGAAAGTATCTTTGGTTTATATTTCAAATTAATGAAATTGAGATTTGAAAACCCATACAAAGAATCAATGAATCAAAGAGCTGTTTCTTTGGAAGAATAAAAAAGTGCCTATCTCTTGCCAATCTTACAAAAATGAAGAAAAGACCCAAATCAGTGTAATTCAAAAGGCAAAATCACAGCACACACCACAAAAATCCAGGTTATTAGGACCTTCAATATAAAAGATTTGAGTTTTCATAGTGAATGGATATATTCCCAGATATATGTGAATTGATATATCCCCAGATACATATGAATTACCCACACTTAGCCAACATGATATACATACCCTGAGTTACCCAGTAACAGTCAATGAAATGGAACAATACAAAAATACCAATGAAGAGAAGTCCAGTTCACAATGGATCCACTGCCCAATTCTAGAAGAAGTTTTAAAAAGACCTAACATCAATATTCCTCAAACAAACTGATGTAATGGAAAGGGAAGGAGTACTCTCAGAGATATTCTTCATGTGAGCATCACCATGATTCCAAACCCGGACAATTTCCCAGCCAAATAAGAGAAGTACATGCCAATCTCTTTAATGAACATAGATGCATAAATCTTCAATAAAATACTGACAAACAATGGAACAAATCCTCAAAATGATCATACATTATAACCAAGTAGTATTCTTTGCAGAGATGTAGGGATGGTTCAGCTCATTCAAATCAATAAATGTAATTTATTACTACAGAGGAGCAAGGACAAAAATCACATGATCCTCTCAATTGAGAAAAAAATCACTTTGGACAGAATTAATTATTTAAAAAATACCCTGAAGAAATAGGTTTAGAAGGATTTTATTTCAATCTGGTAAAAGTCATAAGAGACAAAATAATCACAAATATCCTATTATATGGGGAAAATTTAAAAGGCTTCTGTAAAATCAGGAAAAAGACAAAGATGGGAAGGAAGGAAGCTGAAATGGCACCCCATGTGCTGAAACTATCTCCACTTGATGTGGTAGAGTTGCATGCATCAGCACAAGTACTGTGCTGCAGTGTTCTCCTGCCCTTCCTCTCTGTGAAAACACCAGTCAGAGACAGAGACACCAGTAAACACGATTTCCTTGCATTTTGCTCTGGCTGGTGTCAGGAGCTCACTGTGCTATGAATTTGCTTTAAATGCCAAGACAAAGGAAATGGAAACCTAAGTCCATGGTTATTTATTAGGACTCGTCTTGTAAGATATTAATTTTCACCAGACTTGTCCATTTAAGTGTGATTTACTTAATTTACTCAATGTTGTTCAACTTCCTCATAGCATCTAGTTGTATCTTTTGCAGGGTAAATTTCCTGGATGAAGGCTGAAAAAGAAGGAAATTTCTTAAGTTTGGAGATCTTCTGTAGCATAAATTCAAAAACCCAAGTCATGTATGACCTAGCAAGGAGGCAAATTCAAGGAGGCCTGCATTTACTACCTTCATGAATTACAACAATTTTTCACGATCTGTAGGAGTGACTAAATGGCTGCCATGGTTGCCTGTCATACAAGATGCAGATAGTGGGATCTTTCTAAGTACATATGTATCACTTTCTGCAAGAGGTATTCTTTAGGTTTTTCCCATCTTCAGATATTTTTTAATACACTTTCCCCTGACATGAAATGTTCTGTAAGTATTACCCATGACTTCAGAGGATGTTTGTTTCTGTGTTTTCTCTGTTAGATATAAGGCTTATGGTATTCTCTCATGTGTAAACTGAAGAATGAAGCTACCTGGATTGGAGACTTCTAGGGAAGAGGAAGAGGATCTGGGGAGGGGGAGGCAGGGAGAAGGAAAAGGCTGTTGTAGAGAAGAATGGTCAATGATCAATGTGTGCTATATGCATATATGAATAAGGCACAGTGAAACTCCCCAGTTTGTATAATTAATATATAAAAATAAAAAAGAAGGATCCTTGCCGAACAAAGATTTAAAAGAAAAAATGAACACATGTGCAGATAAAGAAGAAAAGCACTATCAGAAAGCATTTCAGAGTCACAGATAATATTTGGTTTATTATTATGCATATCTTTCAATATATACATATGTTCCATCAGCTTGATGGAGATATAGACAGATCCAAGAATGCCCTGAGGGTCCCCTTCCCTGGGAATCCCTGCTGGGATCATCAGAGCTGAGGGGAGGTCACACCTGGACAAGATGCTGACACATTGCCATTCCCTGTGGATCAGTAGTCCACATTGTCTCCACTTTCTTAACACAGACACTGAGTAGCAGATAGTGAAGTAGAACGTTTGGAGGAGTGGGGCACCCTCAGAATTTTACCCAGCCTTCTACATGATGCACTCATGGTCACAGTATAACAGAGTCCTGCAAAGCTGACTTTACCACTACCACTTTTGCCTGATCTTTCTAATCTTTTCCATAAACATTGAGTACATGAAAAGCATGAATATATACATCCAAGAAGTTAAATAAACTCTATGTAAAGTACAATGGGTCAAATTATAATCATGCTATCAGAAGCAAAAAATCAACAATGTTGAAAGAATTAATAGGTAATGGTGTTGTCATATATAAGGAATCTTCAATAAGATTACCAGTCAGTTCACTTTAGAAACTATGGCAAGAAAAGCAAGGAGCGGTAACATTAAAATTCTAAAAGAAAATCAAACAGCCTCTCTATGATTCCATATCAAGCAAGGCTAATTTTCAAAAATTAAAGAGAATTAAGACATTCCTAAATAAAAACTTCATGGAGTTAATCAATAGAAGATGTGTTTGAAGAGAAAACTTTAAGTTTACTAACACCTCGAACTTGCTGTATAAACCAGGCTGGTCTCAAACTTTTGGTGATCCTCCTGCCTCAGACTCTGGAGTGCTGGGATTACACACATGTGCCACCAGGCCCAATGACTTTCATAATTTGAAAATAAATCCAGAACAAATATTTGTAGGGCAAATTGTTAATGGAGAACACTTCATTGAGCTCATGGAAGCAGGAAATCTGTGTTGGTAACTGAATATAGGATATATGAGTATTTTCCACATTTTAAAATTACTTGTTTCCTCATTGTGGTATTTAGTGTGACCTACCTCTTTTCTTTAATTTTTTAAAGGCATGGCTCCTGTGCATGGCCATAATGTAAAAAACCATACATTATATTGAGAAATGCCAATGAAGAGGAAAATTTTTTTTAAAAAAATATGTCAAAGAATAATTAAGAATAATTTTTAAGAATACTTAACAAGTTTGCAAAGTATTTACTGGTACTGGGGATTGACCTAATGCTTGCCAGGCAGGCACTTATGCTGCTGAGCTAAATTCCCAGCCCCTAAGATTTTGTTCTGTAAGTAAAGGGACACACAGGAATGTATGATAAAGATATTTTAAAATACCTTCTTGGGACGCAGAAAAAATTTTTTTGGCTTTATGCATTCCCAGAATTCAAAAACTTTGCCATTAATATAAATTATTTTTGTAAGTGTTTTGTATATTAAGTCACTATATAGGGCAGAATATCAACAAATTTATGTGTGTGTATTAATATGGAAAGTGTAAAAGATAATAAGGATTTCATTAAAACTGCTTCTGGAATGCATTCAGTTACAGCTGAAGAAAAAGTTCACATTTATAAATGTATGTGTGTATGCACATATTTAGTAGCTACACTGTAATAATGGTTACTATATTAGTATGATGCCTTTATATACATTTATATGATTATGTTTATGCTTTATATAAGGAGATATGTTGAACATTTATAGATAATATAAAGTATGTGAATGTATTCCCCTCAAAACTTTATATATCTTGTCTGATCCAAAACACAATGTACATATTAATCCAATTTTAATACAGCATTTTTTGTGACCCTAAATATAGGTGTATATGTGTATGTATGCAGACATTTTTTTTAAAATATTCAAAGAAATCCAAAAGGTTATCATTTGTCTTAATAGGTTGTAGGAGAATACTTTTCTTCTTGGCCACTACATATTAGTTTTTAAATGCTTGGCAAACAACGTACTTGATGAGAATATACTGCAAGAGATAAAATTTCAGAGAAAGACACATCATTATAGGAAGAAATTGAAAACATTTCATGGCATGTTGGGCATGGTGACACATGCTTGCAATTCCAAAACTCTTGGGAGGCCAAGGCAGGAGGAGGATCACTGTGAATCTGAAGCCAGCCTGTGCCACTACATAGTCAGACACTATCTCAAACAAGCCCCCCAAAAAGAAAAGAAAAACATTCAATGGCAAAGGAATGTGCTTTATTCCAATTTTAAATGAAGAATCTGTGAGAGAAAATGGCGATTAACCTCTAGTAAAACATCATAACATGTAAGCGGAGGTTACCACACTCTCTGGAGCAGTTCATGGCATATAGTGATATAAACTGTATGACTTCTTTCTTGACAGAGTTGTTTATCATTTAATACAAAAAGTAAGAACATGGAGATGGTCTGTCCAGTTATCTAGGAACAAAGGGAGCTAAAACTGACTTGAAATTGATGATAAGAACTCAATATGATCTCCAGGGATCAATTAGTTCATTTTCCCTTTTAGACCTGGAACCACCTAACTGCTTGAAGCAGAGAACATGTTTTTTCAAAGTGCTGAGAGATAATGGAGAAGCACACAGACTACTTTGGATGGCAATTTAAATTCAGTGAAGATTACTGAAACAAGTGTAGATTTTGGTCTCTATGTAGTTTTACATAGAAAACAAAAGCAAAAAAAAAAAAATCACAGCAGCCTGAGTTCCAGTAAGGGCCAAATGCTAGGCCACCATGTTGTTTATTTATCTAGGTAACATTTTTTTTTCAGACAGCAATGGTGGGAGAAGAACACTGAGGCAGAACTTGCACTCAAATGCAGAGCTCTATTGCCATCCGTGGAAAGACTTTCAGTACACTGGGCACCAGGACAGCTGCTTTCCCACTTGGTCTTGCTATTGGGGAAGGGCTGGTCTGTAGCCAGATGGAAGAGGCTTGGATTCCAAGGAGGGCCTTCTGGCTTTCTCCTTAAGGAACCAGGAGAGATCTGACATTAGTGTTACCTTGGTGTAGAAAACAAATAAGTTGTATTTGTGTATATACGTACAATAGCAATGAACAATCTGAAAATAAAATTAAGAAATCCTTTATAGCAGCATCAAAATAAACAATATACTTACAATTATATACCACAAGAGAAAAAAGGCTAGTGTAGTGAAAGTGACAAAATACTGCTGAAGGAATTGAAAATGACCTAATTAAAAAACACACTGTATTCAGAATCTGGAAGACTGATTATGTTAATATAGCAATACAACAAAAGAGATCTACAGATTCATTGCAATTCATATCTTTATTCCACTTGACCATTTGTGCAGAAATGTAACAGTTGACCCTTAAACTTATATGGAATTTTTAAGAGATCTGAGTAGCCAAAGCAAATCTTTGTGTGTGCATGTGACATATGTAGTCCAGACCAGTCTCAAATTGGAGACTGTCCTGCCTCCATCACCCACCCCCATGCCAGTGATGAGACTGTAGGCCTGTGCCACCATGCCAGACTCACAGCAATTCCTGAGTGAGAAACACAGTGGATGACCTAGACATCCAATTTTAAAGCTTACTACAAAATCTACAGTAATCCCAGCAGTGTGCTACTCAAATAAGAATAGACACAGATCAGTGGAGTATCTTGAGTATATGGAAAAACACACAAACACACTATAGAGAATTGTTGGAGACCACTACCCAGTGGCTCTGAGCAGGATTTAAAATTAACTAATTGGCTTTCTATGTTTATCTGTGAGTCTGTCCTAGGCCTTGGCCCTTTTCCTGGTGATGGGAGCTGATTCATACTAAGTGAACCTCTATGAATCACTGGTCCTGGCTGAGGCCTATCATGGCCTGTGAGGCTAAGAGATACCTCAAAGGGCAAGATAAGGCCACAGCTGAAGACACCTTGGCTCCAACACTTATTAAGTACATAGAGACTGCAGCTGAAGGAATTTCACTCCTGCATTTACACTCCTACCATAAATGTCATCTTGGAGATAGAACAGTTCTCCTATATTGGCATAATTTACTACTTGGAGAAGGCTTTGAAATGGCTCCCAAGGTTCTCATTTCCCGTGATTTCCTCAGTTTCCCCACCTTTTGTCCTTGGTACTAATAAAAGTGGGCTGATCCAAAGAAGTCTTTGTCTTAGCCCTCAGCGTCTCAAGCTCAACTAAAGCGTTTAGACCTTCCTGGAGCCCTAAAATCATACCACTTGTCCCATTTTATTTAAACCTCCACCATACATTCGTTTGGGAGATTGGGGATCTAGGTCAGGACCTGATAGGGAATTGATTTTTGACAGTCATGAAGGTCATTCACAGGAGAAATAATCTTTTTTACAATCAGCGCTGCAGCAACTCATTATTCACATATGAAACATAAAGTCAGACCCTTGCCTGACACCATATACAAAAATTAACTATAAATGTTTGAAATCTCTAAATAAACAAGTGAAAACAGTGACATTTTGACAGAGAATATAGCAGTACATTTTCCCATCATTGGGTTTAGCATAGTTTCTGGACATGCTGCCAAAAGCACAATCAATAAAAAAATTTAAAAACTTAAAAAACCAGTTTAGACTCCATCAGAATTTGAAAGTTTTTGCAGCAATGGATATTATCAATAACCTAAAGAGACAGCTACTGAATAAGAGAAGCAATTATCTGAAATACTTCTAATATCCAGAATACCTAAAGCTTTTTTTTTTTTTGTACCAGGGATCACACTCATGACCTCACACTTGCCAGGCAGGCACTTACACTGCTGGGCTAAACCCCTTGTACCTAAAGAATTCTTACATGGGAGAGGAGAATACAATATTTAGAAATACCAACTGACCTGGGTGTGGTGGCACACTGTTGTAATCCCAGCACTTGGGAGGCTGGGGCAAAAGGATTGAAGGTCAGCCTGGGCTACATAGTGAGACCCTGTCTCAAAACAAAACCAATACTAAAAAATAAAACAGAAGAAGAAGGAAAAGTAAAGGAAAGAGAAACTTCCTACAGTGCTAGTAGGAATTCAAATTTTATAAGTGCTACTGAAAAGTTTGTGAATGCTTCAAAAATTGAGGCACAAAATCACCATATGACCTGGCAATTCCACTCCTAGGCATACACCAAAAGACTTCAAAACAGATACGCAAATAAGTACTTGTATAAACTTATATATACATTGTGGCACAAGTAAGAATAGCAACAAGGTGGAGGGAAGTAAATATCCATAACGTGCTGAGTGGGTAAACAACATGTGGTGAGTATATGCAAAGGGTAGTATCCATTGGGAAAACCAATGAATATTTATGCAGATTACAATACTGATTCACTTCAAAAACATTAGGCTGTGTGCAACATCCAAGCCAAAGGCCAAGCCTTGTAATGATTCCTTTCAAATGAACTCTGTAACTATTTTGCTTTCCACAGGGGCAGAAAGCAAAATAGTGGTTGTTGGCCGCTGGGTAGGGTGGAAGGAGAGGAATAGCAAATGGCTACTTTTCAGCACAGGGCTTCCTTTGGTAGGAACTAAAATGGTGTGGACCTAGACAGAGGTAACGCTGGCATAGCACTGTGAATGTAGTGAATGCCGTTAAATTACACATGATAAAATGGGTAATCTTATGTTCCATGGGGTTTACCTTAATTTTAACAAGTGACTATATATATATATATATATATATATTCTGGTATATATGTTTTCTAAGTTTGGGGGGTTTTTTGCCAAAATTAAACTCATGACCTCAGGTGTGCCAGGCAGATGTTTATGCTGCTGAGCTAAATCCCTGGCCTATTTTCTGTTTTTTTGAGACAAGCATGTGCTCTGTAATTCCAGCTGACCTTGAATTCACTATGTAGCCTAGGCTGTCTCTGGAACTCGTGGAAATCCTTTTGCCTCAGTCTCTTGAGTGCTGGGATCACAAGTGTGGGCCACCATGCCCAGCTTCCTGTAGCAATATTTTGTACATATGTCACTGTACTCCACCAATATTTACTATATTTCAAAAAATTCTTGTAAATAAAAATTCTTGCATTAAAAAGTATGGTATGTGATAATTTGAACATTTTTATAAAAATACATATGATTAATATAGAAAAGATTTAGCATACATGGCACAGACTCTTCTTCCTATAATAAGAACAGAATTCAAGATCCTCAGCCTTTTCTCATTTTATTGATTTATTTTGAGACAGTTACTTGCCATATTGCCTGGGATGGTCACAAAGTTGTGATCCTCCTGCCTCAGCCTCCCAGAGTGGTGAGGTTATAGCTGTGGGCCACCGTGCCTGGTCACAGATATTTTAGTTTTTTTTATTTTTTTATTTTTATTTATTTTAGTTTTGGCACTAGGGATTGAACTCATGACCTCATGCTTGCCAGGCAGGCGCTTACACCACTGAGCTAAATCCCTGGACATCACAGATATTTTAATAGTGGTTGCTTTTTCTCACTGGGATTGGCTTGCCACATGATTTCTACTTTACAATTTGTTAAAGGCTTAGAGTGAAACATAAAATTTGTGACACTAAAAGTGTCTGTGGGTGAGAATATATGCCAGTGGTGGGGTACGGTGAGGCTGAAGGCTACGTAAATTGAAAGCCACACAGTTGTATTGGAAGAAGTGATTTGCTGAGGCAGGGATGTATACATGCAATTGTACCCATATATAGTTTTGAAAGTGGTGTGTTTGGGATCATGGCCAGTGTTAAGAGTATGTGTATGAGCTTGACAGTTTGAAACAAGCTAGTACATTTTTATTTTTATTTGTACCTATATAAGTAGGTGTGAATCAAAGAACATGGATGCACATGTATGGTGTGTATACAACCATCTTTAAGCTTTCTTGGGACACACATTACTATGCCTGAATTTAAGACATGACAAGTTTCTACCATTCTAGCTGAATTTTGCTTCATCTCTGTGGCTTTCACAGATAAAATTCTAAGATCTCTCCTGAGGCTCAGCCTTGCGTTCGAACAAGTTCCGAAGCCAGGCCCTGTTACACACTGAGTTTAAAGCCAGCTTGGAGTATGGAGAGAGAGCCTGTCACCAAAAACCCGACCAACCAACCAAACAACAAAACCAAACTTAGGACCAGAATTTTATATGAAACTTCTTTTTTTCAATAATGGAGTTAGAACCTAGGCCCTTTCCAATAAGCTATAGTCCAAACCCTTTGATTTTTTGGAGACAGTTTCCTTATGACGTGAAAAATTTCCTGAGAATCAGCAATACAAATGTCTATTCCAAGGTTCAGTGAATAACTAAGTGCAGTTTAAATGCAAATGTACTGTGTTCTTTCACTGTCTACTTAGAACTTTGTCTTTATGTATTGCATGAGGGACAGTAGACATGCAAAAGGTTATCAGTGATAAAATGTTATGATGGCTCTTGTTTCCTGATGAGCATGTGGCTATTTTCAGAATCTTTTGAAAGCTCCATGTCCATGTTATGAAGGAGGAAATGTAAGAATGATCCCTGAGTGAAAATAATAACCCACATACACAGTACAAGCCATGGGAAGCAGAGATAGGCCACTTAATGTAGGAACATGCTTGCACTCCACTGCTAAAGAATGAATCTATGAGGGCAATGTGATCTCTCCCATTGGAATTTATAGTTCTTCAGTGACACTATTTGTGTCACTCCAGGTCAAACACTGAATAGCCTTCCACTTTATGAGCCACTCAGACCCTCATCTTAAAACTTCAGCTGAAAGAAGTCTTTCTTGGGCACACAGGAGTGGTTCTTAGCCCAGTAGCAGTCACAGGTAGTGAGTCAGGATGAGAAACCAGCAGCCTCATGCCTTAGGTACAAGCATTTTCTTTTCCTTCCTAGGCACAAATGCCAGAGGCTTGGCCTGCAATATGTCAAAACAATTTGATAGCACATGGAAACTGGAGATGGAATGCTGAGTGGCATACAGTAATAATGGGAAGACTGGATTGGGTGGAAATTCAGCTCTTCAAAAGACATTTGCTGAGGGTGAGTAGTTTACCCTGACTACCTCCACACCTTCCTTTCATTTCTGGAAACAGAACACAGGGGCTTACTCATTAGATAGGGCTTTAATATCAAATGGGAAGCAAAAGGAAGAGTCTAAGAGAATAGCAAGTTTTTCTAAACTGATTAAGTGCAATTTAGCTACAGTATCTGGTGCTTTGTTTCTTCTGGCCAAAACAAAAGCAAGATTACAGCAGAGTGAGCTTGCAGCACCAGGCTGGACAAAATGCAATGCAGCCTATTATGGTGGCTTCCTTAGGAGGATCTGTAGTCCACGGTGGACTACAGAGAAAGACCCTTTCTCAAAAAAGAGAGAGAAAGTAAGAAAGAAAGAGCAAGGAGAGAGGGAAAGAGAAAAGGAGGAAAGAAAGAAAGAAAGAAAGAAAGAAAGAAAGAAAGAAAGAAAGAGAGAGAGAAAGAAGAAAGAAAGAAAGAAAGAAAGAAAGAAAGAAAAAGGAAGGAAGGAAGGAAGGAAGGAAGGAAGGAAGGAAGGAAGGAAGAAAGAAAAAAGAAAGAAAGAAAGAAAGAAAGAAAGAAAAAGAAAGAGAAGGAAAGAAAGAAAGAAAGAGATATTGAAATCAAACAGGCAAAGCAGCCTTTATTCCCGGTGTCTGTTTCTCTAAGTACTGTTTTTTTCAGGCCAGAAGGGTGGGAGAACAACATGGCGCACAGTGCCAGTGTCTATATGTGGAACACTACTGCCATCATGCAGTGAGAATTTCAGCACATAGACCACCATTACAGTTCCATTCCTGTGGGGCCTAGTGGTTGGGCGAAGATAGAGCCTGTAATGAGATACCAGAGGCTAGGACTCAGCGTGGGCCTCCTTGCTGCCTCTAAGCCTTCAAGAACGACCTGGCCACTGGTGCTACATTGGTGTAGATCCCAGGTGGTGCCCGGGGCCTGGTACAGACCAGCAACTGGCAGAGCCACCACCACAGGGAGTCGTGGGGTGGGGCCCTGGTTCCTCCCACTGTGGACAGGACAGAGGGACCCATTCAGACAAAGGCAGCCTCCTGGGAGCACCTGCTACTTATTCTTCCCGTTAGAACAGAAGTTTGCAGACCAAAGCCTGGCGTGATGGCACTCCAGTACTGCCAACACATGGGAGCCATGGCAGAAAGAATATTGATGGGTATAGCATAACTATTATTCCCAGGTTTCAAGTAATTTGATCTTCTCTGGGAAAGCTGTGAGATAAGTAGTTCTATGCCCTACTCTCTTTATGATTTCACGTGAGATAGGTCTTTGCTCTTGGGAAGTTGTGTTTGATCTGAGATCTTTGCCAGCCTACCCAGTGCTCATTAACATCGTCTGGAACAGGTTTTTCCATTATACTGTGACAGAAGCTCTGAGGGACTTGAAGCCCAATAATACTGTGACAGCACATAAAGGTTGCTAAAGAGCTAAAGGTTCCCAGAACCTGCATTTGTCTGATTGGGTCCCTCAGGTCCGGACCACATTGGGAGGCTCCAAGGCCCCGCCCCATGACTTCCTGTGATGGTGGTTCCTGGTAGCTGTTGGTCTACCCCTTACAACCCACTATGTGCTCTGGGGCAGCTTTCCAGAGTGCATATCCTCTTGGTACCTTAAGAAGGCAAACATCCAGCCTGGAGTCTAAGCCACTTCCACCTCCTTACAGGCAGGGCCTTCCCCACTGGCACTTGGGAGAGAAGCTATGATGGCGCCCGATGTGCTAAAACTCTTTCCACAACATGGCAGTAGTGCTTCATGTGTGTGCACCAGTGCTGGTCACAGTGGCTTCTGTAGCTTTTCTTGTTTAACAAAACAAAACAAGAACAAGAACAAAACCCAAGCAACAACAATGAAACCTATCTAGAGACACAGGCTCCGGGAAACCTAGAAGCCTAGAATTTTAACCAGCCTGGTGCCACAAAATCAGTTGGCTGTGATTTTGCTTGTTTTTCAGATGAAAAGTTACCTAGGCATAAAGCACCACCCTTGTCAGAAAGGTTGATTTCTCAGAAATTACCTTTTCACTCTTTGTTACCTATGCAGTTTTATCTTCACTCTATGCAGTTCTGCTCAGCACTCTAGGTCCACTATGTCCCTATATAGCGAAGTTTTCTGTCAGAAAGGATAAGTGTAAATCCTCAAACCTTAAGGGAGAAGAAAGTGCAGGAAATAGTTGTTTAGAAGACAGCGTCTCTTAAGTCCCCACCTGTGATGCTCGGAAAGCTTCTGCTTCTTATTCTGTCTTTCCTGAAGAGGTATCCTGAGAGACAGCCCTTTTCTTAGGACTCATTCCTGCATGTCTAACATTGTCTCAGAGTAACGCATTTCTGGACACTCACTTTATAATAAATATATTTTCTATGTTGTTTATTTACATTTCATTTAACAGTGCTAAAGCCACTTTTCAATATCATTAGTTCTCTACTTCTTCCTCAAGTTTTTTCTTATTTTTTTGCCTTTTATAAAAAATACAGAATCTGTTTCCATATTCATTAACAGATTCAGAAAATAAGGAAATGTTTTCCAAAAAGAAATGCATTGATATAAATGAATCATAAAATGAGCACTGATTAATAATTAGAGGCAATTATTTCTAATTCTTTTACTGTGCACATAAAACTAAATTTTATGTTCTTGTATTAGAGAGAAAGCACTCAGTTATTGAATCGTTATACACAATATATTCATTAAATATAACATATTATAACCCCAATTAGAGAATGAGAAAATTTTATGTCTTAGAATTTTTAAATTAATTAGTCATGTGTTTGACAGAAAAATATTCTAATACAGTGGTACCTTGGTTCCCAAACAATTATTTCCATGATTCTGGTTGTAAACTGAATTGGAGAAGAATCACATCAAATTCAATAATTATGTTCAGTGTTGAGCTTATGGGGAAATTTGATTTGGTTCTTATTCAGTTTGGTTTGCAACTAGAATCATGGAAAGAAGTTTGTTAACCAACTTACCACTAGAGATTTCTCATCCCATAGTATGTATATTGTCCAATAAATTTAAAAATAATAAAGTTACCCCAAGTTTATCTATCTTGAAACTAATAAACAGGTTTTAACTTTATTTTGCCTCAAACAGAAAATATAAAAGGGACTTACCTAGCTTCTAGGAAATAGACAGAAGGCGTCAAATCTGATGCTATTATTTCTATACTGTAATTCCTTCATCCATAAAAAGCATTATAAAAGCATTTTTTAAAAATTAATGTAAAAAAACTATATAACAAACTCATTACTGAAAGTGAGAAAGACTGAACCAAACTTTTTAAAAGTGAAGTTAAAGGAGTAGAAATCCAAAATTGTAAAAGTAATAATAAATGAATTCTAAACAGATTCTCTGAAAAGTCGAATGGAATCTATTAAAGTTATCTTAATGCACTTTTAATGTGATGACAAAATACCTTTGGTTAGGAAAATCCTGAGCTAATTGAATTGTGAAGTACTCACAGTGTTGTTTGCTGACAAGTCATATAGCCTCACACCATGAGATTCAGTACATGCTGAATGTTTACACTTTCCTTCAAAGATGTTGCCTTCTAGGTGTTTCTGCACATGCAGGAAGGGGAAGACAAACTCCTTCTGGTCTCTTAGAAGGACATTATCCCATTTATAAGGGTATAGCCTTCATTACCTAGTAAACTCCCAATGACTTTACCTCTTAATACTGTCATCTTCAGGGTCAGATTTCAACAGGAAGCTTTGGGGGGAACAAAAACATTTTGGAACATAGGACTGTAGCCTCTTTGTGAGCTATAAATATCTATTGTTTCTAAATTACTCAGCATACAGCTGGACTTGGTAACTCATGGCAGTAATTCCAGCACTCAGGAGGCTGAAGCAGGAGGATCACCATGAGTGTGAGGCCAGTGCATAGTGAATTCAAGGGCAACCTGCACTACATATTTTCACATTGTCTCAAAAAATATAAAATGAATGAATAAATAATTCACTGCAAACTATTTTGCTATATCACCCTGAAAGGATTAAACAAGCCAACTGTAAGCCTAAATAAGAAATATAATTATTGCTTTCTTTACAATAATTTTAAAGGTTTGATTTCATAAAATGTAAGAGGGTAAATGAAAAAGGCATGTTGCAACTATGGCCATGTGAGAGTAACAGAACAGTCATCCCTACAAAAAACAACTACAAAACTGGCTAAGACTGTCTCTGTAAGTTAACTGAAAACAGGGAATTTTTAAACTTTTTCCATAAAACAGTGCCAATCTGTTGCTTAGGGCTGTGGCTGATCCCATCTGCCTCCTTCCTAGCTGTGTCTATAAAGCGGTTCTGAAAAAGTGAAATGAAGATTTTCCTAAATAAAGACTGAGAATTCCTTGCCAGTTGACTTGTAGTACAAGAAATAAGGATAGGCAGTCTCTCAGGCTAATCAGAAATGACTCTAGATGGTAACTTCAATGTACAAGGAGAAATGAAGAGCAGAAGAAATGGTAAATACCATTTCCCTGGGTTAAGACAGAAAGTATGTTTTCTCCTAATTTTTCTTACCTTGTTTAGAAAACATTGTATAAAGCAATAATTATTACTTGTAATAATACTGTTAGATCAACACTGTATTGTTGGCTTTATAACATTAAGACAATTTATATGATGATAACAGCATAACATTAGAGAGGATGTGGGACTGTATAAGAGCACCATTTCTACATTTTTCATTAAAGTAAATTAGTAACAAGAAAATATATATTTTGATAAGTTAAAATACATACTATGACCATTAGAACAATCCCTGAGAAAATAACTCAAAAATATAATTTAAAATTCAAAGAGATTTAAAAGGTTCATACAAATATTTAGTAAAAATGTAAAAATAGTCACCACAAAAGAATTCTGTGAGCTCAGTGCAGTGACAACATGGATATAGAGCACTTGAGGAGAACTGTGAATTTAACCTGACAGATAAAGCACTCCACACAAAGCTTGTGGGATACACACCCTTTCCAAGCACATAGTTTCTGTATATTAGAACACAAAACAACCCTCAGTTAATCTAAAGTTTGAAATTATACAATTCATGAATGGAAATTAGTATTAACAGAAGAAACAAATCCCAAATATCCACAGTTATTTGAGAATTATATATTATATTTCCATATGCATGAGGGGTCAAGCATTATCTCATAAAGGAAACTAGAAAATATCTTGAATAAGATGAAAATTAAAACACTATATCAAAATTTATTTTTTTCCAGTTACTCATCAGATAAAGGACATCTAGAATATGTAAAGAACTAAAAAAATTAGACCTCCTTAAAATAAATGACCCAATCAAAATATGGGCATCTGAGATGAGTAGACTCTTCTCATATGAAGTACCTGTGGCCAATAAATACATGAAAAAATGTTCAACATTGCTGGCATTTAAGCAATGCAAACTAAAATAATACTGAGATTATATCTCCCTCTAGAAAGAATGGCTATGTTCAGGAGAACATAAATTTTGCTGGGGCTGCAATAAAAAAGAATCTCACACTGTTGGTGGAATGTAAACTAGTACAACCACCATGGAAATCAGTCAGAGATTCCTAAAAAAATTAAAAATAGTAATTCCATTTGACCAGCCTATTCCCTTTTTAGGTGTCTTCTCAGAACAATTAAAGGCATTGTGTTACAATGATATATGTGTATACATATATATAGCTTGATAACTCATGTCAGTTACATCTTAGAAACAGACTAAATGTCCATTGACAGACACATGGATAGAGAAAAGGGTATTTGTACACAGTGGAGTACTACTCTGCCTTTAGGATAAACTTGAATCATTAGTAAGTAAATGGATGTACCCTGAGAATGTAACATGAAGTGAAATAAATCAAATAAGCTTAAGTATCATATAGTCTCTTATATGAGAACTTCAACATACTGTATAAAGTGCAAAATAAAGAATACATGGTAGGAAATAGTGAGGTGGTTCTTTGGCATAGGAAAAGCGAACTGAGGAAGACAATGAAAAAGACTAGTAAACAATGGAGGATTATGAACTGCTATGTACATGCACCAAGTCCATATATAAGAAGGGATTCATGAGTTGCATGGAGGGGGAGGGGAAAGGAATTTTTAAAAAATTGAGAAATGTCTTATACATGTGTCAACTCCCCATGATTACCATAATCATAACATATTACAAGCAGGTAGCAGTAAATGTACAAAGTTAATCCAGGTGAAGAGGTGCATGCCTGTAATCCTAGCACTCACAAGGCTGAGGCAGGAGGATCCTTGTAAGTTTGAGACCAGCCCACCTACAATGTGAGCTCAAGACCAGCCTGAACTACATAGGGAGACTCTATCTCAAAAGACAAAAAAAGTACACAATTAAAACAAAATTGATGGACTGTAATTAAGACAATATATAGAAAATGTTTTATAGGTTTTATGTTGGGCATGCTGGTACTCTGGAGGCTGAGGCAGCAAAATCCAAGTTTGAGCCCATCCTGGGCAACTTAGTGACTTAGTAAGGCCCTGTCTAAACAAAAAACAGCTGAAAAAGGGCTAAGGATGTAGTTCATGCCCTGCTTTGACTCTTTAGTGCTCTACTCTTCGAAAGATCAAGATTGATTTCCTCAGGTATGAAATGTTATCCCCAGGTCCTTCACACTGTGCTACATTCCCAGTCCTTTTTTTTCTACTGTTTATTTTGAGACAGGGTCTTGCTAAGTTGCCCAGGCTAGATTTGAACTTGTGATGTTCCCACTCTGTCTTGTGGAGTGCTGGGGTTACAGGCATGTGCCACCATGTCCAGCTAGCCTTCTTTAATATTTTTTTCAAGAGTAACCAAAATCAAATCTTTATTTTTATAACTGCATAAATGTGATCCAAATATATTTTTATAACTGCATAAATGTGATCCAAATATGTCCACCTCTAGTTTTTCCAACAGAAACAAGCTACAAATAAGCAAACTACATCTGCTCACTGATGCATATGGACTCCCTAGATGTCTCCCTGGGCTTCATTATGGACCATTCACAGTAATAGATTTTAGTATAAAATGTGGCATGATGTTAAGCCATTTGAGCTTCCACACATATATGTTGCACTTCTGGCTGATACTGGAGAAAAATTTGCAGCATTACACTGTTACCTAGGTGTTACCTGTCCTTTCAAATGGCATCAATATCAACGTCATCATCCTTGTTGTCAGACTTCACAATCTCAACTTTCGGCACACTGGCAGTCTTCAAATAAACCACCTCAATGTTTTCATCTTCTTCATCATCTTCACCACCAAAGGATTCTTCCTCTGCCTCCTTCAACTACTTTATAAATGGTTCTGCTTTGATATGAATCTCTTTGGCAAGTTCTTTAGAAACGTGCTCCTTAGGGGCCTTTTCTGACCAGCTGATAATGACCTCCTCTTCTAAAAGGCCTGCGTCATACACCCCTTTCAAGGGATCTTGGAGAGCAGCTGAGCCTGATGCATCGCCACCACACAATCCAACCCATGAAAAATGCCGCTGAGCTTTTTTGCTGTTGTGACAGAATCTGAGGAAATGGCACCTGCATTTCTTCATTTGTTCTCTAATCTTCTCGTTAAAGAGAACTTCAGTCAGAACAAGCGGGCCCATGGCCTTACATGTAGTCTTTCTGCTTCAGCAACAATTTCTTAGTCAGGTAAGTCAATAATGCCCTCTTCCTTCCTTTTCTTTACAAAATCAAGCAGGATATTCACACGCTCCTCCACGGTTCTCTCCATCAGACATCAGGACTTTGGCATGGTCGCTGATCTCACCCATCCTGTGCCTCTGAGCCTCTTCAGTGGTGTCCTCCCCCCAGTTGTCATCCTCCTCCTCTTCCACGGCCCATGGGGGAGGGCTCATTTCACTCGGGAGAGGGGTTGTGGGGGGGTCTCACTGCTGAATACCGAGCTGTTCTCCTTGTCTTTGCCCTTTCTGTTTTTCTTTTTCTTCTCTTTCTTTCCTGTACCATTGTCTTTATTCTCAGAGGGGTTTTTGAGAATGAATGTGCAGTTTATGATGTGTATCAAGCATGCCTCGATAGCCACAGGCATTGTTTGCATCTTCAGATTCGCATGCAGATCTGTTTCAGGATTCTCACACTCAGAACAGAGAACAAATTTTTTAATGAATCCATCCAACATGTCTTGCAGCTTATTCACCTTGTGAGATCCACTGACCATGTAATGGCCATTCTTTACAGCAAACTGGGCCTGTGCCCCCAGCTCACAACAAGAGCATTTGGTGGGATACATTGGAGGCCAATTAAGCACCTTTGGAACATCAACTATATTGATCATAACTGTCTTGATTCCATTTCCTTTGCCCTCAATCTTGGCATTTGGATGGGACACCTTGTACTGACAGAACTGGTCTGAAATGCTGCAGTCAATGTTGACAGACATTTTGGCTTATTAGTGACTTTATCAGTAAGATGAAGTGATCTTTGATTGCAAATTTTTGGTATCTTCTGTCTGACGAAGGGATGACATAAAACAACTACGAGAGTTCTCAGTCTCTGCCATGAAGAAATTTTTACCACTAAGGCTGCAAGCTTGTTACTTCTATGCTGTTTCCACAATACAGGTACCAATGGCTGCACAACAGCTCATTTTCTTCAAATAAAGACAAAACCAATGCGGCTCACCCTGGACTGGGAGGAAGAGGCGCTGGAAGCCGGGTCTAGAGCCCAGGGGGCAGAGAGCAGGGAGGCAGCTGGGCAGGTGCCTCTGCTGACAGTGGGAGGGGATGTCCCCGTGATGTCTGAGTACACACCAGCAGCACTGCGCCTGATGACTTCTGGAATGTTCTAGCTCTGACTCACTTTCTTTAATATTAACTGGTATTTGTCCTGAGGTCTTCACCCAAGTACAACAGTTGGAGTTTAAGAGCGTATAGGATTCTCTCTGTTTTGCCAATTAAAAAAAATCCAGTGTTGTCCTGAAGCAAGAGACTAGGGCATGGCAAAGTGGCTGGAGCAACAGGGCATGCTTGACCTGTCAACTGCACAGACTTGTTAACCACAGATGCAGAGAAGCAACTTCTCAGCATGGCATCCTATGCCCATCTTCTGACATAATATTAAGCCAAGCTCTCTACCTGATACCAATCTTTGACATAAGATCAAGCCAAGCCCAGAACCTGATACCAATCTTTCAGCAGATGGCTTTTTGATGGGTCAGCCTGGATTTACTGTCAGAAAGAAGACAAAAACTATGCCAGCCACTGAGCTCACCACCACTGCCCTCTTATTCTTGTGGCGACCCACCCTGCCTGTGTGCATGATGTATCTTGTTCCTTCAGAGCACCTTTTCTCCTTGAGCACTTCTTTTGTGCGTTATTTGTGTTTAAGCAGGACTTAAAGAGTAATGCCCCTCGATCTCCCTCCTTCTTCCCTGCAGCTGTAACTTCTTGTTCTGGTGTGGATAAAATCAGCAGCTAGGTCTACAAACAGAGTTAATATCATCTTGTTCTTTCAGGATTCATGAGGCTCTGTATTTTTTTAATTTTATTTAAAGAGAGAAAAAAACACAAAATAGAATAAAGGGTAGCAACAATACAGAATTCCAAGGAAAAGAACAACACTATAATACCAAAGAAATTATTACTTGACAAATTACATACTGACTTCTTGGAAATAGTTGTTCAAATCACAAAGTTAAAACATGTAAAGTAGATATTCAAACAGTGAGACTGTTAACAGTTCTACTCCACGATCTGATGAAAACAGCAATTTGGTCATCCATCTTACCCACTCAAATATACATGCAATTATATCAAAAGGGTAAAATTAAACACAACCAAACAGAACAAAGCAGATCACAAGAAAGCAATGTAAAGGACAAAAATTTCAAACTAGACAATCAGAGATATTCACTCTCTATCATATTGACTCTTGTTTTCTTCCAAATAGTTGTCCATATTGTCACATACAGGGAATTCACATGAAACTGATCTGACCAGGACAAGGAGGGCATTTCAGGTCTTCAAGACCAGACATTAGAGAAGCCAGGAATGACTGTCATAGTGTCTCTTATTCTCCTTGAAACAGCTGTCCATACCTGCATGTGTGTTGAACTTAAACAAGACAAAGCAAGCAAAAATCACTTTGAACAAAAAGAGATAGTTTTGCTGGATTTCATATCATGACATTATAGAATCAGCACTGGGTATTGTAGTGTCTCTTTTTCTTCAAAGTAGTTGTTCATTTCAACATGTGTTATATAGCTGGTTCTCATAAACTGTTTATAAGCTCTACACATGCATGAGTCTCTAAATGTACATCTATCTTTTCTGTATTAGAGGGAAAAACAAAACAAAGCAAGATAAAACAAAACAATTCCTAGAAAAGCATGAAGCAAAAAAGTCACATAAAACCCCAATACAAGGTGATCTACAATGGTTACCATGATGTCTCAGCAGTATATAACAATATTAATAAAAACAAAGCATTGGAGACATTATAAGACTTCAAAAGCAGGTAATAATCAAACCAGAGTGGGTATCTTAGTGAATCTTGTCATCTTCAGTGTAGTTGCCTATACTCTTGGACTTGATGCTATCAATCATAACAGATTTAAATAAAATCAGTCAATACAAAGTAGCAATCTAACAACCCAGCTTCAAATAAGATCAGTCATAATAAGACAGTATAAGTTATAAAGGGCTTCAGATTAAGTTGATAGGAAAATTAGGGATGTTTACCATAATATGTCCTCTTATTTTGGGGATAGCTGACCATGTCCTCAAGTCTAGTGTAAGTAGACAAACTGGAACAGCACACAATCCATCCAAGCAGAGTGGTGAGAATAACGTAAATTTTAAATATTGTTACCCAATTAACAATATACTCTGCCTCCCTTTTTTAGACATTTCCTCCCCTTTCACTCCCATAGGGTGCACTGCTTGTTTTGGGTCCCACTGCCTCTTTATATAGAGCATCTCAGTGGACTCTATCTCCTGATCTACTCTGCCTGTGTTTCTCTCTGTTAATATTTCAAGACCATCTATGCTATTCTGTTTTTCTACCATTGGCTGTCTATTTTTCTCTTCCATTCCACTATCTGCCCTGTTCACTGAGGCTTCTCTGCCACTGTTCCTTAAATACTCGTATTCTTGTTCTCTCTCCCTAGAATGTCTTTCAGTATTTTTTGTAGGGTTGGATTGGTGGTCACAAATTCTCCTAGTTCCTCTTTGTCACAAAAGCATCTGGTTTCTCAATTAATTTCTAGAGAGTTTTGCAGGATACATCAATCTGGGCTGCAGGTTGTTCTCCTTCAGCACTTGAATTACTTCACTCAAGCTCTTCATGACCTGATGGTCTGTGTCAACAAGTCTGCCATGATTTTGATGGGTTATCCTTTACAGGTGATCTGTTTCTTTTCTCTGATGGCTTTTAATGTTCTGTTCTTATATTGAATTTCTGGGATCTTGATTATTATGTGTCTGGGTGTAGCTCTGTTTGGGTTGTAGGTGAGTGGAGTTCTGTATGCTTCATACATCTGCACATCATTTCTTTTTTCTATGCTTGGGAAATTTTCCTTAATAATTTCTGTGAATAGCCTTTGTAATTCCTCTGTTTTGACTCCTGCTTCTTCATTCACATGCTTTATTCTTAAGTTATAGATCTTCTTGTCATCTTCCAGTCTTTGTATATTTACTGCCTGCTCCCTTGTTATTTTTAAGAGATCTTCCCTTTCATGATCACACATTGTAAGTCTGTGTTCAATTTTTGAGTCTTTCTTTGGTTTCTTTCAAGCAGTTTTGCCAGCTTTCTATCGAGTCTTTAGTTTCCTGATAATCTCTTTGAATCTGCTTCATGAATTCTAGGATTTTTTTGAATTCATTAAATTTTTCTCTCCTTTTGTGTTCCTCCATTCTTCTGTCTGTGTCTTCTTGAGAGGTGCACAGCCTTTCTTTTATTAATCTACTGATCTCTTGTTTAATTTGAATTAATATTTCAGTTTTGATCCCACTTACGAGGTCCTGAAGATATTTCTTTATGTCCGCTAACACTGTGTTTGATGTTGCATGTTTGCTGCCCTCAATCTCTTTTGTATTTACCTCTCCTGGACCCTCTCAGGGTTGGGGGTTGGGGTTTTTTTCTTATTTCTCCCTTTCATCATGTTTTTGGTTCCTTCCATGCAAGTGTACAGTGTAATTCCAAGCCCCTTTTCTTGTTGATTAAGGCTTCTCTAGAGCATGCAGGCTAGGAACTTCTGCCCTCTTCAGTCAGCTATCAGAGATTAAAGTTCAAGCATGGGCAGTGTGCGCTGGCTCCTCCCCTCCGGGCCAGTCAACCTTTGCAGTCCTTCACTGCATCAGTGTGTGCCAATCTCAGGGAACTAATTTGTAGCAACTCACTGAGTCCCAGCCGGGGCATGGCCCAGTCCAAGCAGACCCCACCAATCCGCTTGGCGAGGGGAGCAACCAACTGAAGCCACTTCCTTATGGAGTTAGGGCTCTCCTGCCCAAATCCAACATGTCATCCAGTCAGTTGCCCCTTTCCTATTGGACAGTCTTATTCCCATCACTCACCGTGTGTTGATGCTGTTCCCCGAGAACTGCTGGGCTCCCAGACCTCTGACTTCAGTGCGGCTGTGGTGCGAATTCATGGTTCTTCTGGGTGGGTCATGTGCAGGGCCGGGTCCAGGTGAGTGGCACACAGGGCTGTTCAGATCCACACTCTGGCTGCTCAAGCCAGTCACATCGGCATGGTTCGGTGGATCAGGTTGGTCTCCGGCAGGAATTCAGGTGGCTCAAGGAGGGTGCTGTGCTCGCTGATCTTAGCTTCTCTAATAGTAGCCCCAGGACCTCATATTCAAGCAGTTTTTTGCACTTTAGTTTCTTCCTGCATTGTGAGAGTCCATCTCTCTCTGTTTGGGTCTCTCCAGGGTGTTCTATTCTGGCATTTGAGCTGTTTCTCTCAGAGAGGGTCCCTCTCCTGCTACCTACCAGTCCCCCATCTTTGGACTTCCCCCCACTCTGTCTTCTTTTGAGGCCAAGTTAAGAATTGCTTTTTCTTGTTTCTGTATCTTCACTTCCCCCTCCCCCTCCACTGCCCCAGTTTCTAAACACCAGCCTTCTCAGCAGAATGTATAAGTCTAGAGCCTGTCCTTCAATCTGGTGCTCAGTCATTTTGGACATCATAAGGTCAAGCTGAGCTGATGTACACCAAAAACCCAAAAAATGCTCCTTTCCCCCATTGGTCTTTCTGATGTCTTGGATTCTGCAGCACTATAAAGAAAACAAATCTTTACCAGAGGGATATTTGAAAGGATTAGAAAAACACAATGGCAATACACTAGCACAGACTGAAGGACACATTTTTTGAAAGAGCTAGTGGAATGGGGAACCTGAACCTCCATGAGTCTATTTCCCTGAAAATAAGACCAGATCTTATATTCATTTTTTGCTCCAAATATGCAGTAGGGCTTATTTTCAGGGGAAGTCTTATTTTTTTTCATGTACAACAATATACATTTATTTATGTATAAAAAGTGTACATTTATTCATGTACAGAAATCTACACTTAATCAAATACAGTCATGCAATCATCTGGAACATCATCATAACTCTCTATGCTTTGAATTTCAGCCCGACTTTCTGGCAACACCATGTGCTGCAGAACCATGGCCTGTCTCTCACGTCCAGCAGTAGAGCTCTCCTCAAATGAGCACTTCTTGTCCATGTAGCCACACAGCTGTCTTTGATTTTACCCTATGAATTCTTCACCAAAGTCACTACTTCTCACAGGCTGGGCTTCACAAAGTTTTCATCAAATCAAAGTGTTAATTGAAGACTTTAGAGACTGGAGTGGCAACGAAAATGATGACAGTTAAGAATGATGGTCCACACAAAAGCTATTTTAGGCACCAAATTTAGAAAATGTTTATTTCACATGAGTACATTAAGTACATCCATTAAAACACATGTTGTATGGAATTATGAAGATCTATTTTATACACAGCAAACATCTGTTTGTTACTAAGTGCACACGTTATTTGTGCATCATGCCCATACTCTGACTGGTTATTCAGCAGTAAGTCTTCAGTTTATCTGTTTAGGTAGGTGTTTACCTCTTGTCCAAAGACATTGGCTTAGGTATTCACAAATACTTAATTATAATTTATATTATCATTTATTTTAAGTATTGTCAATAATATATACATTTAATCATATACTAATCTTATTTTATAATTTAATATATCTGTTGTGTGTCACAATGGACATATTAAGTCCATCCAGCCAGCTGCCAAACTTAACTGGAGCTCACATTGTATACATCCTGAAAAATCATAGTAGGGCCTATTTTTCAGTTAGGACTTATTTGGGGGAAATACACTAAAATGTTACAGGTGTGGCTGGAGACTCTCAGTAATATCTTTTTTTGTTTTTATCACTCACTGCTATATTTTTTGGGTTATAGTTTCCTGCTAAATATTTAAGACCAAGTCAAAATAAGTCTTATGTCAAAATTAATCTTCTTCCTTCCTGTCCGGGTCAGGTAAGGCTCTGTGGGTCATGTGGGGACCTCTTGGCTCCTGTAATTCTTCCCTCTACCAGGCATGTACTCTGTCAGGATGATTGAGGATCTTGCTGGACACATGACTTTTCTGACAGTGACATGGGCATTTTCCTCTTGGTTGATTCTCTGCAGAATCTACACCAGCTGCCACCTAGTTTTTGGGATCCTCATGTTCATGCTTGGGAGAATAGGTGACTTGTATTGTGGCAGGACCTTTTTTTTTTCCATTTTTTTTTAATTTGAAAGAGAATAAAACAAAAGGGGGCAGTACAGAGCAGATCAGAACAGGGCAACATAGGCAACACAGTACTTTACATTAAGTCAACTGGACATCAACAGTATCTAACACCGTATCTCTTACTCTGCTATAGTTGAGCATAGTTTCAAATACAATAATATCAAACATAACACAATAGTATAAAGCCATGCATATAGTGAAAGAATTCCAGGGCTTTCTGAAC
>PVJX010025314.1:0-27107 GCA_004027295.1 Dolichotis patagonum | reverse complement strand
ATCTTGGAAGCAACCTAAGTGCCCATCAACTGAGGAATGGATAAAAAAGTTGTGGCATTTTTATACAATGGAGTACTACTCAGCTATAAAGAATGATCACATCGAGATATTTATAAATAAATGGACACGACTTGAGACCATTCTCTTAAGCGAAATAAACCAAACTCACAAGGGTAAATACCATATAGTCTCCCTAATACGAGATTTGATAAGAGTATATAAGACTTTATGGTAAGCATGAGTCCCCATCTCATAGCTTTGAAGTCTTTCAAAGTTTTCAATCATCAGTTGGAATGGTTTTATCTTGTTTTGTTTGACTATATCATACGTGATGATATATGAACAGCTGTTTTGAATTAAACATTATGACAGCTATTGCTGATTTAATATCATCCTTCTTAGAAGTCCTACCATGCTTTTTTTGTTCTACTGCCGTTGGTTCTATCACATTGTGTCTTATTGGAATTTGAATATGTATGATAGTTCAAACAAAAAATTCTTTTTTATCGAAAATGAGATATTATAGTACCCATTGATCATTTTCTGTTATTCGGTTCAGAAAGCCCTGTAATTCTTTCACTCTATGCATGGCTTTATGTTATTGTGTTATGTTTGATATTATTGTATTTGAAACTATGCTCAACTATAGCAGAGTAAGAGATATGGTGTTAGCTACTGTTGATGTCCAGTTGTCTTAATGTGGAGTACTGTGTTGACTATGTTGTCCTGTTCTCATCTGCTCTGTACTGCTCCTTTTTGTTTTATTCTCTTTCAAATTAAAAAAAAAAAGAGAGATATTATGTCTTGTTTCCTTTATAGCTTTTTTAAAAAATTGAGACATTACAGTAAAAGTTCCTTTTTGTGCACCTTTCTATAATTGTTGACAAACATATATAGTCATTTAACTATCACCACAGTCAAGATATATTACGTTTCCTTTAAATCCCAAGCATCATCACTTTTTTACTTTAAATGCATTCTGTTCCCTCATGCTTACCTCTGGTGATCAGTGATTTGTTATCTGTCCCTAATCTGTTGTTTTTTTGATGTAAACTGAATCATTTTAATCACAGTTTCTTCTAACATATACATTTTAGATTCATTCATAGTATTATAGTTACAATAACCTGGGATTTTATTTTGCCAAGTAATGTCAGTTTTTCATCTATTCATAGAATAAACATTTGCAAAGTCTTGGTACTTATAAAAGTAAAATTAGTGTAGAGCTTGACATAGAGGATTTGTTGAACATAAATTTTCTTCCCTTTAGGTAAGTTCTTAGCCATGATATTGATGGGCCTTTTGGTAAACTTTATGTTTGACCTTATTGGAATATACAAATAAAGTTAAATATTTTCCGAAGCAGTTGTACCATTTTGCATTTCCACTAGCAGTGCATGGGAGTTTCAATTATTCCTAACCTTCCTCACCATTTGTTCTTTTCTGCTTTTAAGTTTTAGCTATTGTCATCAATATGTGTGGGCATCTCATTGCAGCTTTAATTTGTGTGACATTCCTACACAACTGTATGTTTAATTCTGTGAGCCAGTTTCAGTTGAGTTTGTGTGTGTGTGTGTGTGTGTGTGTGTGTGTGTATGTTTTGCTTTGTTTTTTGTGGTGCTAAAGTTCACACCCAGGGTCTTTTTTTTTTTTAATCTCAAAAGACAGTGTCTCACTATGAAGTTCAGACTGGCCTCGAATTCACAGAGATCCTCCTGCCTCAGCCTCCTGGTTGCTGCTATGACTGGCATGCTCCAAGGGGCCCATCAGACCCAGAGTCTTACAAATTCTAATCAAGCACTTTACTATTCAGCTACATCCTCTACTCTTTAAGTTTTATAAAACGTGCAAGATATGGATTAAGGTTCCCCTCTGTAAAAATTAATGTCAAGTTCTTCCAGCACAATTTGTTTAAAAAACTGTGTTTTATCCATTGAATTTCCACCACAGTTTTTGTTGAAAATCAACTCATGTCTCTGTGAGTCTGTTTCTAGATTCTTTATTCTGTTCCATTTGAGCTTTGTGTCTGTCCATTGGCCAGTATCACAGTTTTTATTTAGTAACCACATATGCTTCATGTTGAAATAACGTTGTATGAGTCCTCTTCTCCTCACCCCCAGTTGCTTGGGCTATTTTAAATTTTTTATGTTTTTGTATAAATTGTAGTATTTATTTATTTATTTATTTATTTATTTATTTATTTTTTGGTGGTACTCAAGATGGAACTCACAACTTTGTGCTTGCCAGGCAGGCACTTACTTATGCTGGTGAGCTAAACCCCCAGCCCATGAACTTGATATTTTTAAAGTCTATGTAGGAATTTTATTTGAATTATGTGAAATATCTTGATCACTTTAGGGAAAACTGACTTAACAGTGATTATATCCCTATGAATATACAGTTTTATTTTCTTTTTCTTTGCCTTTGGCTGATTATCACTTATGATATTGAATGGGAATAGTAAGAAGAGGTATTTTTCCCTTGTTTCCAATTTTAGGGGAAAATATCTACTAATATTTTACAATTAAGTATGGTTGTAGATGACCTTTTTTTTCTAACTGACACAAGTCCTAACTTTGTAGCCCACACTGGCCCTGAGCTTGCAGCAATCCTCTTGCCTCAGCCTCCTGAGTTCCAGGTTTACAAATGGGCATTACCATGCTGGCCTCATTCGGTTTTGAGACAAGGCCTCACTGTGTATGTAATTCAGACTAGCCTTGCACACTACACAGTCCAGGCTGAAGATTGGTTCAGAGGACACATCCAAAGCTTCTGACACATTGTCATGTTGGCCTTCCAAAAAATCTCAGTGTAAGAGCACCATGCCCCCCATACCAAAAGTCCTGGGTGCAATCCCTGGCACTAAAAAAAAGGAAAAAAAAAAAAAGAAGAAGAAGAGAAAAAGAAATGTACTAAATGACATTTTTGCCAGGCATGGTGGTACACGCCTGTCATCTTGGCATTTGGGAGGCTGTGTGTGGCAGGAGCATCACCAGGAGTTCCAGGTAACATGGGTTACATAATGAGTTCAAAGCTAGACTGAACTGCATAGCAAGATGTTGTTTTTGCCATTCCTGCCAGTGAACTATGACTGTACTTAGTTCTTAGACTTCTTTATCAGTAGTCAAAAAGGGTAGAATACTTGATTGAATTTAATGAATTTACTTTTCTGAATACTTAACAATCTTTATTAATTTGAGAAGTTAAACAATATGAATTACATTTTTAAAATCTTTCCAGAAAGTACTGCATTGTTATACGCTAATGATTTTTTTTTTTTTTTTGATCCTGCTAGGAACTTTTTAGAAAAGTTAGAAGTATCTTAAATAAATTGACACCACAGATGTTCAACCAACTGATGAAGCAAGTGGCAGGACTTACTGTTGACACAGAGGAGCGGCTGAAAGGAGTCATTGACCTGGTCTTTGAGAAGGCTATTGATGAACCCAGTTTCTCTGTGGCTTACGCAAACATGTGTCGATGTTTAGTAACGGTAAGAAGAAAGGAAGGCGTAAAACCAGAAATCTTCAAGAGGTATATTCTCCCCTCACTACACATTCTTCCCAGAAGTGTTATTGGGGCAATGTAAAGGGGAGAATATATTTTAGCATTTGTTAATATGATACCTTCATTGATTAAAAAAATCATGCTTTATTAAAACGTATCCTCTGATATATTAGTTTGGAATGGCACATGAGATGGTTCCATCCAAGATGTGGGTAAGATTAAGTAGGGTTTAAATTAGTCTTGTGGCTCTGGAGGTGCAGCTCAGTGGTAGACCACTAACCTAGCATGTGAAAGGCCCTGGGTTTGATCCCCAGCAATGCAAAAAAACTAAAATTAGTAAGTGATGTGAAATTATTATTAGAAGTAACCAGATTTTCCTGGAGTCTCATAAAAATAAAGTGAATGCTTTTTTTACATTTAAATAAATTTGCAATTAAATTACCTGTTGCTTCTAATCCTAGCCTTTATAAAAAGATTTTTGTCTTTTTTCTCAAGATTTAATACTGATAATTTCATCTCTTAGGAACTATTAAATTTCTCTCTCTTTACATTGTCCATGCTCAGTTAATCTCCATGGCCTGTGAAATCTAGGGTAAAACAGACTAGGAAACCAAACAGCTTCTAATTATTGTTCATTGAACTCTGTTTTGCAGTCATAAGAGTGCCATGTACCACCTGTGTTTTCTATTCCTAATACTGGTTTCAAGGTATTTGTTTATGAAATGTGTGTCCTTTAACATTTGAGCTTTTTCTTAATTATCACAACTAAACTGTCATGGTTCCTTGCTTCTTAGAAATAAAGTATAAGATGTAAAATTCTGTTACTGTAGCCAGGGTGGTGGTGTGCACACCTATAATCCCAGAACTCAGGAGGCCAAGGCAAGAGGAGTGCCATGAATTTGAGGCCAGCTTGAACTACATAGCAAGGCCCTGTCTCAAAAAATAAAAATAAAATATTATTAGTCTACCAGTATTTTTGAATACCTTTATCAAATGTAGGTAAGTCTTTTGGGACTTGGAAAAGCCACCTGGATCTCAAAATCCATTCTGACAAAAAATAAAATTTCCAAGAGAAAAAAAAATCACTTAGATGATGTTTTCTGATATAGCAGTATATTTCTGCTTAACTAGATAATTTATGTATAGAAAAGTAAATTGGAGGAATAAAATCAGTTGGTGAGAATGACTAACTTTTATGGTACAAATAAATTTGGATTGACCGTAGGGGGTAAGGGTCCAAGTACAGAGAAAGAAGAATATTCTAACACATTTAATCTGAAGCAGCAGGCATGACAGAGTGGTTAAGGAGACTGGTTTTGAACTCTGACAGTGCTCTGTAACTGTAAAATTTAAACTGTAAGTTGCAAATTTCTGCTCTTCCACTTGCTGACATTAAAACCTTAGAGCACTTATTAATCTGATTTTTCAACCTTAGCATCAAAATAAACAGGTTAATGAGATAGCTACTAATTTCTTTAAACCTCAGTTTTTAAATACATAAAATAGGATTGTTTCATATGATGTGTGTTGCGGTAAATTAATTGAATGAAGTTTACCCATGTTAAATTCTCAACTGAGTATTTGGCCTGTGGCAAACCATAAATAAATAAAATGTGTGTGGATAATGGAAAACCACTAAGCCTAAATCATAAAGATGGTAAAATAACTGGCTGTAGAAAGAAGATATTTATGGGGACCAGGCATGTAGCATGGTGGCAAAGTGCCTGCCTGGCAAGCACAAGGCCCTGAGTTTAATTTCCAGTACCCAAAGAACAAAAAAAGAATGAGAATGATTATAATAACAGAATCCATTTTTCTAGCGCTTGTAAGATTGCAGTATGATTAGGCACTTTATGTATACTATTACTAATGATTATTATAACCCTGGAAGGTCAGTTATCATAACTTCCATTTTATTGACTTAGAAACTGAGACGTAGGATAATCTGTTTAAGTACACATAGCTATTAAAGTGGCAGTGCTAGAATCTAAATCCAGGATTAGTCACGTATCATATTGCTTCGTAAGATACCATGGTTTTCTAGAAACAAAGTGATTCTCTATCTTGATCCTTATTTTCATTGTGGCTGCCATCACTTTTTCTGCTCACTCATTAAAATGAGAACTAGAACATGCATCCTCTAGATAACACTTAAGTCCTCCTTAGTGATTTTTTTTATTTTATCCTGTAGATAGTAAATACCTTTTCATGCATTTTAACAAGAGTGCCATGGATAAAAATGACCTTTAAAAATTCCTAGGAAAAGACAAAGTTGGAATAGGAAGGAGATTGTAGATTATTTTACCACTTAGAGATTTTAAAAACTTCGTTGAATTATTTTAGATCATAAAGTAACCTTGAATAAGTCAAGCAGTGTGGAAATGATATAGAAAATGTTAAATGTTCTTCAGTTATAGCCCTTGCTAGCTAATCCCACCTTCCCTGTAAGACAATCTGTGTGAATGCCTTTGGCGTAACCTTCTGTAGTTTTCTCTATATTCTTAAAATTATTTGAAAACATACAAATATACACATGTAAAGATGGGCTGTTTTTTAGTTTTGCTTTAGTTGCATTTTATCCCATAAGTTCTTTTTCAGTTTACTTTCTCTAACTTAGTTTTCTGGGCATTCCTTCTAGATCATTGCAGGTAGATTGGACTTGTGTTTTATTCAGTAGCCAGATATTTCATAATAGGTATGTACCATATTTATTCAGACCCCTCCATTGTCATTGGCAGGTTGGGTTTTAGTTTTGCAACCACAAAATTGTTGTAGTAGATGTCTATCCTTATAGTTGGTGATTTTTATTTCTTTAATGTAAATTCCTGAGGGTTATGTATTAAAGAGTAGATGTTTTTAACTTTTCCTTAAATGTAACAAACATACCTGCTATCTGGGAAAAGAAATGCTCATTTATTGCATTTGCCACATTTAATGATTTAAGTACCATGTTCAGGGCTGATTTTGACAGTTTAACAGTTCTCATGAATAGTTCTCATGAACCAGCATCAGCATACTATTGCAGCATGTACATATAAACATGTAGAAGTTATTAGCATATAGCTCTGTGTATACCAGGAAGGTGAATACCTTCCACCTGACTTAGTGGATAGAACTGTACTCTTCACTCTTCTTTAGGGGTGAGCACCATCTTGAGATCTAACCTCATAACTTACTTACTTTTGAGTTAACCAGGAGCCTGAAGTAAACTGGTAGCAGTGGAAATAAAGTCATAGCTTTCTAGTTGAAACTAAATATAGTCATCAAATAATCATGAGTGTAATCTAAATATAAAACTAAACTTTGGAAAGAAAACTACAGATACTCTTGTATGAGCTTTGAGTACAGAAAGATTTCTTCAGCAAGATACAAAATTAACAGCCTGCAAAGGAAAAGTATATTAATTTCAAATATTAGAATGTACCATTGGTTCATGATGTCTTTGAATGTAGAAAGATGTCACAGCCTGAGAAAATGTGTGGAATGCATATAAAATGACAAAATATTAGGATCCACTAGTAAACAGGACAAACAAGCAAATCAGTAATGGAGGAAGGAAAGGAAAGGCTGGTAAGAAAATGAACAATCCATAGGAATGAATTCAATCACCTGTAAAGTTTAACAGAAAATTGTTAGCCATTATTCATTAAGGGAAATAAAATAAGCCACAATTCAGTACAGTTTACCTCTATAGACTAAAAGAAATGAGGTTATTTTAATTTTAAGTTGAAGATGGGCGCAAGCCACCTTGCATAACAGCAGTAAGGATGCTCATGCCCTGCTCCCTGCAGCTTCTGTACTTCATACCTCAGAACACTTGCGCTAGATTGGGGCTGTACAACCAAAAGTAAAACAAAACAAAAAATAAAAACAAATATGTCCTAAATAAGACAGTAAGTATAATTACTTTGATGAGTGAATATGAACACTAATATGAATAATAATATATAAATATATTAATTAAATTTATATATAATTTAAATATGATTATATATTAATAAATTTATATATAAATATACAGAATTGTAAATCAATGAAGAGTCAGACTCTGTGGCACACACCTTGTAATTTCAGAATTGTGGTTAAGGCATGAGGATCACAAGCTTGAGTCCTGCCTACGCAATTTAGCATGACCCTGTCTCAAAATAAAATAGTTGAGAATGTTAGCTTAGCTCAGTGTTTGAGCCCCAGGGTTGACCTCCAGTGTCCCCATCCAAAGAAAAGAAAACCTAATAAAGTAGTACCAGCTCTATCCTCATGAGTCAGCCTCAGGAAACAGGACAAACTGGATATGGTGGCACTTGCCCATAATCGCAGCACCCTGGGAGATTGAGGCAAGAGGCTTATAAATGGGAACCTAATCTGGACAATTTGGCGAGAGCCTGTCTGAAAATAAAAATGAAGAACTGGGGATGTATGTACATCAGTGGGGAGGCCCTGGATTCAATCCTCAGTACCTGAAGGGGGAGAAAAAAGCTAAAATCCAAAAAATAGAGCCCAGAACTATAAATTCTTTGAAGTAAACATAAGGATAAATCTACCTGACCTGTGATTTGGCGGTGAACTATTAAGTCATACCATCTAAAGGGTAGCAACAGCATAATAGGTAAACTACATTTCACCAAAATGTTTTTGTGTTTCAAAAGATAGTATCATTCTAACCCTGGCAAGCACAAGGCCCTGAATTGATTCTCAGTACCAAAAGGAAAAAAAAAAAGCAACAAAAAAGTGCAAAGATCTGTGTGTGGAGATGAAGAAGGAGGAAGGAGAAGAAGGAGGAGGAGGAGAAGGAAAAAAACTACTTTCCACTTGCATGTAGTACAGAAGAACAGGGCAACTCAGTGTATTCATTGGTGAAATTAACATTTTGCCATACATGCTTTAGGGACTGAACCTAGGGCCTAATGTAATACCATGCACTGTAAGAGATGGAGGCAGGAGGATTACAAGTCCGTGGGTTTGCTTCCCAGTATTATAAAAACATACAAATTAAAACTTATTTGTTAAATATATATGTCATAAAATTACACAAACTGTAAATAATGAACATCAAATTTGAGATAAGAGGAGAAAGAAATGAGATCAAGGAAAATACACAGGGGAAATTATTTTGGCTTTTAGTAATGATAGGTTAGATAATTCAGACCACTGTTTCTTAAGGAGCAATTAAAAAAGCTAGTCACAAAATTTTTAAAAATCTTGAACATGTCGTACCTAAAAGAAATTGAATTACTCAGGCTGAAATTGTAGAAAAGATAGAGTTCCAAGAAGCTAATGAAACACTTGGTGAAACTTCCCTTGAAGAGGCAGCTAGTTTGACATACTCATTCTTATAAATGCTGAAGAGGGGTAAAAGTTGAGGTTAGTTCTCACCAAAAATTATGGTAGAGAAGCTCTAGTATATCCTCCTACATTTTAAGTGGGATCTAAAGGACAAAATGCTTAGTATAAGGGTTAGCCAGTTATGATCTGTTGTCACAAGGACTATAGTTTAAGATCAGATCATTTCAGTCCTTGAATTTGGGTTATGAGATGTCACATTGTTAATTATCCATAGGTACAGGCAAGAAACAAGCAGAAATCTCTTTAGAGACTTACTAATACTAATCTAATCTTCATGTAATTTCTCTAATGAGTTGTTTTTAACGTAACATATATAGCATACAATTAGAAATGATCAGGCACCCTAGGGGAAAAGGCAGTTTGAATGAGAATGAGCTAGAAATACGTCCCATGGGGCTCTGGATGCTGACTATCAGACATAGATTTTAAATGTATATACTCATAATTTAAGGTGGTAAAGACTAAGATTATAAAGTTCAAGAACTAGAGAGTTAAATAAGTACAAATGCTATACCTGATTTTTATGATAAACTTAAAAGTTAATAACTGGGCTTAATATCACATCTGACATAATGAAACAGAACTATGAGCTAGAAGAGAGGTCCAAAATGAAGCACAGAGACACCAAGTAAAACACAGAACAAAGGGTAGAAGATAGGATACAGGAGGTATATCTGACTTTGCTTTAGTTTGCGGTCGCAGTGTCAGAGGTGATTGAATGTTGAAAATCATAGCTAAACATTTTTATAATTGCTAATATATGAAAGCCTAATTTGGAGGGGGAAGTTTTGAGACAGGATATCCCTTTACAGTTCAGTCTGGCTCTGAACTCTCTGTGTAGTCCAGGCTGACCTCAAACTTGCAGCGATCCTTCAGCCTTAGCCTCGAGTGCTGGGATTATAGGCATGTGCCACAATTTTTATTTTTATTTATTTATTTTTTTGGTACCAGGGATTAAACTCATGACTGCGGGCTTGCAAGGCAAGTGCTTATGCCACTAAGCTAAATCCTCAGCCCTATGCCACAATTTTTTAAAAATTCTATACAACACTGAAGAGTGGATATTTTGCTTTTAAGTAAAAATAAAAGGATACTTTTAGGCTAGCCATTGTAAAGCTGCTAGTGGTGGGGGAAATATTTAAAATAGTAATAAATTATTTAAAGATTTTTTTCTTTTTCTTTTTTTTTTTTTGGTACTGGGGATCGAACTCATGACTGCATGCTTGCAAGGTAGACGCTTATGCCGCTGAGCGAAATCCCCAGCCCATATCTAAAGATTTCTTAACCAGTACACAAAATATTGCAAAGAAAAGTTGGTCAATTGGAGCCAGATATAGTGGTGTATACCTATAATCCCAGGTACTAAGAGTACTGAGGCAGGAGTATTAAAAATTCAAGATAAGCCTGAGCAATTTAGCAAAGCTCTGTCTCAAAATAAAGCAAAAAAGGAGTGAGGGTGTAGCATAGGGCTTGCCTGGAATGCAAGAGGTCCTGGGTTCAAGTCCCAAGACCAAAATTGATTACCTTACTAAGTTGTGCAGCATTAAAACTAGGAACGTAGGAGCTGTTTCCATTGTAAAACAGGTGGTTGGCATACATCAGCCCCTGGGTTAGTGTTCAGCACCAAAAACAAACATTCTTCATCAACAGATATCTTTTTAAAAAGTAAAAAATACAAGCTACAATAACAAGATAACCGTAACACAAAAATCCAGTAATAGACTTATGGTGAATGATTTTAAGAAAACAACTACAGATCAATTTTTAAAACAGGAGAAACAAACACTTCACAAAAAAAGTTAGTTATCCAAGTGACTTGACAAATGTATAAAAATTAATCAGCTACATGCTAGATGCAAAACAAATCCATACATAACACATCTGCTAAATTTTCCAGGAGTTGACAAATATGTGCAGCAGCTGAGTACTATGAGTGAAAATGTAAGTTGTAGCAACCACTTTAGAAAAGATGTTAGCATTAAATACTACAGCTAGAGTTATTTTTCTGCTATAACTAGCATTCGCCTTCTTAACTGCATTCCTAATCAGTTACAAACATTTCTTAATACAGTTCTGAGCAACTATATTAAAATGATGGTAATGTTTTTCATGTTAAAAAAAATCTTAAAATAGTGTCCATCGGGCTGGGGATTTAGCTCAGTGGCCTAAGCGTCTGCCTTAGGCAAGTGCGAGGTCGTGAGTTTGATCCCCAGTACCAAAAAAAAAAAAAAATGTGTCCATCAGTAGTAGAATGAATCAATAAATTGTTGCAGGTTTATACAAGGACAATGAGCCTAAACTATAATTATATGCATATGGATAAATCTTACCAGAAAATAAACTTGAGCAAAAGAAGCCAGGCCCAAAAATTGCTATGTAATTTATTTAAAATTCAAAAATGAAAAAAAAAACCTCATGGTGTTTGGGTGTTTATGTCTGTGGTGCTGGAAGATGAGTATTTTCTTTGTAATATAGAGAAAAACAAGAATGTGATAACGATGATTGTATAGGAGGTTTTGTAACTTTTGGAAGCAGGAAGGTGGCGGTACTTTCAAAGAAAGCTTCAAGTGGCTTGGGAGACTTTTTTTTAAATCTGGTGCTATAAGTGGTGGTATTTGTGGGATTTCTTTATCATAATTCATTGAAAACTTTAAAAATTAAGAAAAACAAACATGGCTTTGAGCTTTACTGTTAGGTTTAATTATTTGGGGGGCCGTCTCTCAGTGGGAGAGCAGTTGCCTAACTTGTTAGGCCCTAGGTTCAATCCCTAAAGCATATATGACAAAATGTTAAGATTTCGCCAGTGAGTACATTGAGTTTCTCTGTGTTATTTTGTATTGTATGCAAATGAAAAACCACCCACTATCCACCTCACCTCTCTTCTCCATACTGGTAATTAAACTGAAGAACCTGTTCATTCTAGGCAAGCACTTTAGACCCTAACTCTTTTTACATGGAGATGTGGTATTGCTAAATTGCCCTGGCTGCCTTTGAACTTCAGATCCTTTTATTTCAGCCTTTCTGGTAGCTGGAATTGCAGGCATTCACCTGCATGCACAGCTAAAAAAGATTTGCAGAGGAAATTGATGCAATAGATTTGGCTTTCCCAAATTATATTGTATGTACTATACATTTGTGTATGTATGTGTGTGTGTGTGTATATATATATGTATATATATATATACCTTTACATATAGCTCTTTGCTTCCACCAAGATAACCATAAATCTTACTGAGATCCTAAGAGATAGTAAACCATGCCTCTGGGGTACATCATTGTTTCCATTAATTCAACTAGAAATGACTTTCTTTACAAACAGGGAAGCATTTAATCATAACTAAAATGAAAACCACCTTCTCAGAATCCCTCTAAGATACAGACACCCAAAGGCAAGGACTTTTGTGTTCATTACACAATTCCCCATATCTGGAATAGTCCCTGGCATGTAATAAGCCCACAGATTATGTTTTTAGTGAGTGAGATGACTGAAGGAAAAAATTGCCAGTTTGGAAAGAGTTTCTTTCATGCCCAGTGACCACGTTTGTTACTTGTTCTGTCTATTGTACCAGGCATGCATTCCTCAGTTACAAACCAAAATATGTAGTATTTGGCGACTTTAAAAGTGCTTAGAATAAAAATGTGAAAATAATGACAAAACTGGATGGAGAAAAGACAACATAGTTAAACCTCAGAAATGAGGCCTGAAATTGAGATGATAGTATAGCTGGATTAAATCCCCAGCACCTCAAAGAAACAACTAAAACAGATGTGGACTCAGCCTTGGACCTCAGCAAATGGCTAAGATCAACTAAAGAAATAGGAACATACAACTTGTTTAATGGAAGATCAGAAATGTATTGAAGAAAACAGTGGTCATCAACGTTCATAAATGACATCCTCCTGAATCTCATGAATATCTGTCACCACTGCATACCTCTTTGGGTGTATCTAGTAGAGAAATGTATTTTGGCATTTGTGTTCAGTTTATGTAGAATATAAGTTATGTACAATTTTAGTAGCCAATTTTCTGAGGTCACGACAGAGTTACTAATAGAGGATAGTATATCACCCCAGACACAAAAGTTACACTTGAACAATTATTTTATTGCTGTTTACATTTAGGAACAGTACTATAGGGCAAGATATGGCAGTACACCCCTATAATCCCAGTACCTGGGAGGCTGAGGCAGAAGGATTGCTGTAAGTTTGACGCCAGCCGGGCTACATAGCAAGTTCAAAGCCAGTCTGAACTACATAGTTAGACATTGTCTCAAAAACAAAATGAAGGAACTGTCAGATAGAAACCTACTTTAAAGTTAGCAGTAAATACTATTTGTTCCCAGAAGAATTAAAAACATTGTACCATGATAGATGTGCACCATGTTTATAGCAGCATAATTTGTAATAGCTAGATCTTGGAAACAACCTAAATGTTTGTTGACCAAAGAATGGTTAAAAAAGTTGTAGTGCGGTACTACTCAGCCATAAAGGATAAATTTGAGACGTTTATAGATAAATGGATGCAACTAGAGACCATATTCATAAGTGAAATAAATCAGATTTGCGTATGTAAACATCGTATTGTCTCCCTAGTGTGAGTCGAAAGAAATTTTATGCATATTTTGTGTGTGTGTGTGTGTGTGTGTGTGTATATGAATGATAGTTAAGATAGTTATACTACTAATTTCTCCTAGCTATTGAAAAGAATGGTTTGTTCTAGTATTTTTTTTTGGTCAATTAAATGCAGATATCTTGTACTCTGAGTAACTAACTTAAAAGTAATACACAATGTATTATCTATCCATTGATACCCTCTAATTATTATGGATTGAAATTTTATTTTTTTCTCTTTAAAATAAAAAAGCAGTATACTAAAAGAAATAAAGAAAGAAATAGCATTTGCTCATATTATACTAGTTGTTCCAAATATTTACCTCAGAGTAACACATGTTTTTGGGACAAAACGACTACTGGGTCCTGGGTTACCACTACCATCTTTTATATTCAGAGACAGCACTGAAAATCATGATGGTGCTCACCAAAGTCAAGGATTATCGTTCATTTTCTCTTCTATTTGACTGTGGTGATACCAAACAGATGACAGCCTTTAATAATTCTCTAGAAATTTGGTCCTTCGAGGGATAAGAATCATCTGTCCTCACACTAACAAATACGTCAACAGTATAAGTCCTGTTACTTGAAGGAAATTACTATCCACTACTGACAGCATTACTGAGTAATCTGTACATAGACAGGCCTCACTGCGCTAATACTACACTATTACTTCACTATTGTGTGAAATTAAAAGCTACGTACTTTCTAGTAAATGTAATTTGCCAGGCAGCCTTACTGAATATTCCGGCTAGCTCCCATGTTCTCTGAGAAACAGAAACCACCTCTCAAACAACCCATACAATGAAACACACACAAATTCAGGCATGGTGGCGATACCAGAAATGCATGCTACTCAGAGGCTGACATAGGCGGATCTCAAGTTCAAGGCCACCCTGGCCAAGTTAGGGACACCTGTCTCAAAAAGGACTGGAGGTATAGCTCAGTGTTTTCTGGGTTTATTCCCCAGAATCAATCAATAATCAACCATAAACTACTATGAAAATTACAATTGTCTAAATGCTTTTTTTTTTGTTTGTGAGGCAGGGTCTTACTATATAGTTCAGGCTACTTTTAAACATATTATCTGGTCTCATACTGCATCAGCCTCCCAAGTACTGGTATTATAAGTGTGCAGCATCAAGCCCATTTACAATTCATTCTTTTCTTACTGGCACACATCACTTTTCATTCTTGATATTATTATCTGCATCACATTTGCAAGCATCTGCCTTCTCTGTTGTAGTCTAAATGTGTCCTCTCTAAAGTCATAAAGTGAAGCTCTAACCCTCAATGTGATGGTATTAGGAATTTGGAGCCTTTGGGAGATGATTGGGTTTAGATGACTCCTCGGGACTCCACCTATAATCCTTTATAAGAAAGGTAGAGGTATCAAATGCTTTTCCTTACTATGTGAAGACACTGCAAAAAGCTGGCCATCTTCAAGTCAGGAAGAAGGTCCTCACCAAAAACCAAATGTGCAGCACCTTGGTTTTGGACTTCTCAGTCTGTGGTATTTTATTATAGCAGCTCAAGCAGGCTAAGACATTCATCCTTCATGCTCTGTTACAACTTGCCAGTATTAGTGGATCTTCTGAGAGGCCAGTGTCCACCAAACAATACATCTTCACTTAATAATGTAAGAATCTTGTTGAATTTATTGTCACATAAGGACAAAACTTTACCATAAATCACTTTTTTTTTTTTAAACCGAGGATCAAACTCATGACTGTGCACTTGCAAGGCAGGCGCTTATGCCACTGAGCTAAATCCCTGGCCCCTAAATCACTATTCTTAAAGCATATGTTCTCACTGGCTTGTTTCTATGTTTCTGATGCTCTGTTGACTATCTCTAGACAACATTACCATCATATTCCAAAACAAGTCTTTAGGAAGCTGTACAGCTATGCAGTCGTTTAGAGATAGTTTGTTTAAACCTACGGCTATTCTGCTGATTATTTGGTTTTAATATTTCCATGTGACTATATCTAAAAAATATATGCACTGTTACCTCTTCTTTGTACCTTGTACATGAGAAGGTTCCCTTTACCATCATTTTGGGATAGATGTTCACTTTTCTTGCTTTTTATAATTCTCTGCTTCATTGCTTAGGAAGTAACTTTGCTTATATTATCTCTTTGATGACTATGTTATTGTAAAATAGGTTACTCTAATTTTAATCACAGACATCAAATATACCTCCAGGTATTTAAATACAGCTACACTAGTTGTTTATTGGCCCTTAGTATATGCCAGTCACTATTATTTGCTCCACTTAAACTATCTCATTTAATCTTCCAGCAGTCCTAAGAAGTAGATACTATCATCCTCATTTATGAATAAAGCAAGTCTGGTGATACTAAATAACTTGGCCAGAGTTATATGGCATCACTAGAGTTATGACTATACTGTCTCCAAAGCTCTCATTTCAGCTATGTCCCTCAGTCTGCCGGGCGTGGTGGCACATGCTGTAATCCCAACAATGGAGAGGCTGAGACAGGAGGATCTTTGTGAGTTTGAGACCAGCCTGTGCTACAAAGTGAGCTCAAAGCCAGCCTGAATTGCATAATGAGACCCTCTCTCAAAAAGACCAAAAAAAAAGTCCCTCAACCTACAATCATTAGAATGTTTTACAGACAAAGGCTCAAAGGGATACGGTACTCATGTTCACATGATTGATGAGGTAGAGGATTCCAATCCTGAACTTGTAACTCAAATTCAAGTACTCTTTTAATTTCAGTGTTCTATACACTCCAGTTACATTTTTCTTAATTGTGATTTATTTAAAAGTGCTTCTACAAAATCTGTCATTGGCGTCTCAAAGCTGTTCTCCTTGGACACAGGTACTGTGGCTCACTTGTTTTAGATGTTAAAACTGAAGCTTGAGTTAAAAGAATTGGCTTTGTGTATATACAGAGTAGCAAGCATCTTGATCCTTATCTTAGCCCTTTCTATACACTCTTCTCTACATAAAAGGAATAAAAGGCCTGGCGGGAGATCCTCCTCTGTGAATTTACAGCGTAGCTTTTACAATTTCATTTTGGGAAATCCTCCCGTGCCTTTCCATTTCAATCTGATCCTGTCTCTTCAACCATCACAAATTATATTTATTTTTATCTTTCTGATTTTTAGGGGTTAGTATCTTACTTTAACTATGGTTCCATACACTATAGTCAGTGGCTTGGATTTTCATGCAGTTAGCTACATTGCTCCCATTTTCTATACAATGAATCCATAGTGCAGGAAACAACTCATTAGGAATGACAGATTGTGGCCCAGGCCACTTTTTTTTCCTTATAATCAGTTATATATACTTAATCACTGCTGAAGAAAATGCCAAGAAGACAGATAGGACTTTTTGAATGGTTTGACTTATGTTTCTGAACAGCAGATTGGATGTTCAGTGTATATTTTTAAAAGTTTTAGTGTGTTCTACAAACTGAAGTTGTGTTGGTCCTTCTGTATACCAGCCTATTCTTAGATACACTTCTTAGTCATCTTATGTGTGTCTTAGTGCATTATCATGTATTGAGGTCTTACATAGTCAAAGATAAGAGTTTGCTTTGGAAAATCTTTGCTTTCATGCAGCATTTCTTATTGTAGCGGATTATAGAGTAGGCCTCATTAAATGATCTATAGTTGTTGGTATTTTTGTGGCCCAAAGTTGGAGTAGGGATATATTTGCTTTTCCATAGCTGTTTAAAAACTTACTTGCCCTTCTCCTAGGCTAATGTTTCCAGTTGAGGAGAAATGTTTAATGTAATACTTGGTAGCTGGGATGATTAGAACTAGATTTATTAGGTAATTTTCATATATCATAGGACATGCCATCATTTTTAGTGCAATTTTACTATAGCATTGTGAGCCTCAATTCTCAAGAAGTTTCTGTAGCTATTTAGTTGCAACTAGCAGTTATCCAGGTCTGTTCTGCTGATTACTTTAATTATTTTGTGAGTATAAACTTAGTACATTCTATTTTTCAATATTTTCTCCCTTTAAGTCTATGGAAAAGACCATGTGTTTATTTCAGAATTTTGGGATCCACTTTGTGATTCCTAAAAAGTCATTTTGCCGTGTTACTCAATAGCTTTCAAAATAGTGCTCAAATGGGTTTTATCTATAAAATATATTAGTTAGAATCATTGCTGCAGTTTCTTTATATTCTAAACATATTCACAAGGATGTCTGTTTAGTTACAAGTAACATTGACAATAAAAGCTATGCAGTTACTGTAATACAAGTTTTATTGGATATGGATGGAAATCTTTGAGCATTCTTGCCTCCAAATGTCTGTTTCACCTTCACTTTGGGTTGTTCTGTATGTCAAAAAGTGTGTTTCCAAAGTGACCATTTGCTACACTAAACTTTTAGAACACTAGTATATTCCTGGGGCATGTAAGAAGTAATTCTAACATACTACTAGATATTGATAGGGTAAGTACTGGCATTACTGCATTAGGACATTCTCTTGAGAAAAATATCTCAAAAATCCTCAAGTGTTCTGTGTTGAACTTTTTTATAGAATAAGGATCTCACCTTCTACAACAGTTTTCCACTGTCCCTGGCCATGATTTCTGCCTTATTTCTGTTTGTTTGTTTGTTTAAATTAAAATTCTTAGAATGGGAGTTTTTGTTTTGCTTTGCCTGGTTTTAGTTTTTTTTTTTTTTTTTTTAAGGTAAGATCTACATAAGTACAAGGTCATAGCTGTAATGATATGACATGGATTTCTAAGTCACCTAGAGGCAGGGTCATAAAAGATAGCATACATTTGTAAGAGAATAATGTGTACCTTTTTTCTGTAAATTTCAGAACAGCTTTGTGTTTAAATCATGAAGTGCCAGTTGTATAACTCTTGAGAAATGCTTACCGCTGGTTCAGTTAGCATTGTTTTGCATAAAAGAAAGCATATATTTGGAATATCTTTAATCTTGCTCCTCTTGCATTTTCCTGTCTGGATGCAGCTGAAAGTACCCATGGCAGATAAGCCTGGTAACACAGTAAATTTCCGGAAGCTGTTACTAAACCGTTGCCAGAAGGAGTTTGAAAAAGATAAAGCAGATGATGATGTCTTTGAGAAAAAGCAGAAAGAACTTGAAGCTGCCAGTGCTGTAAGTACTTTCATAGGTAGCTTATGAGCTTTGAACATTATCAAGTAGAATTTTCATAAAATCAGCTGTGGCGTCTCCTTTCTAGCTTGAGAAGGACCTGTACGATTGTTTTTTCTCCACAAAGGTATCATATTGACTGTTAAGACATCTCATTCCTGTTCACATCAAATGCTGGAACAACTCAGTCCTCCAAACCATGTGTTTAGTCTAAGTCTGGATTTCAGAGAGGTTGCTAGGTTCTAGAAATCTAAATTGAGTACAAATTTTGGGGTATAGTTGTATTTTCTGAAGAGTAGTATTAGATTCTTAAAGGGCATCTGATCCCCAGAACGAGTGAGGCCCCTACGTCTTGGTGTCTGTTGTGTCCTACAGCTTTCATCATCCAGGTGCTATTATTCCTTCTTATACAACAGCCAGAGGAGAAGACGAGGCTTCATGATGAACTGGAAGAAGCCAAGGACAAAGCCCGGAGGAGATCCATTGGTAACATTAAGTTTATTGGAGAACTCTTTAAACTCAAAATGCTAACTGAAGCCATCATGCATGACTGTGTGGTGAAGCTGTTAAAGAACCATGATGAAGAATCCCTAGAGTGTTTGTGTCGCCTTCTCACTACCATTGGCAAAGACCTAGACTTTGAGAAAGCAAAGGTAAAAATCCAGAAACTAGAAACTTTCAGCAAGGCCTCTTGGTCAACTGCAAAAAAAAACCTTAGGCTGTTAACAAAAATCCTTTATCTTGCCCAGCTGTCTGCACTGTATAATTTTCCCTTTTTCCCATCTCATTGTTAGGGATTCATTGTCAATACTTTTTCCCATATTTGCATTAGAATCAAGAGTGTGGAGGGTTCCAGATTATATACAATCTAATTTATAAATTGTTCAGAATATTTGTTCCTTGTCCTTCTGTTTTTCCTCCATGACCATTTCATAGATCATTTGTTCATATGACAAGTTATGAGCAGAAATGAGAAGAAATGCTATATGGGTCAGGCCTAAGGGTGATGCAGAAATGAAGACTCAATGGCTTATAGCTTATAGTCTAATTAGTGACACAGTTATCTAACTATAATATAAGAAATCATCAAAAATACTATAATAGGGCTGGGGATTTAGCTCAGCGACATAAGTGCCTGCCTTGTAAGCGTGCAGTCGTGAGTTTGATACCCAGTACTGATAAAAAAAAATACTATAATATAAATATAACATACTGCTATTAACTATATCCACAAGTGTTCTATAATATCTGAGTCTGCTAAGATGATGTTTTACATAGAACCCCAAATGTCAGTGGTTATACAAGATCAGGATTTGTTTCTCACTTAAGTAAACAAAATTCAAAGGCAAGTTTTTATAGTTTAACATGTTAAACTTAGGAAACTAAGGCATATCCCTGGTCCCTGTTATTCTGAGCAAAGAGGGTAGAAGAAGGGCAAAGAACAGCCACATCTCTCTTAAGGAAGTTTCCAGAGCTCTAAATATTATACAAGATTCCTGTTTATATTCTGACCCAAAATTAATCTCATTACCAAAACCAGTTACCAGGGAGCCTGAGAAGTGTAGCCTTTACTATGAGTGACCATTTGCTCAGTTGAAAATTCTAGGGCCATGTGCTTGCTTTGGCAGTACATATAGTAAAATTTCTAGGCCCAGGTATGTGACTTAGTGATAGAGCTCTTGTCTAACGTGTGCAATGCTCTGAGTTCAATCCCCAGCACTTCCCCCAACCCACTCAAATATTCTACCTTTGTTAATTACTATTACTTTTGAAGTGGCAAAATCATGTTTGAATTTCTCAGCCTAAATACTAGTGATTCTCTATGTTGCAGCCACGTATGGACCAGTACTTTAATCAGATGGAGAAAATTGTGAAAGAAAGAAAAACCTCATCTAGGATTCGATTCATGCTTCAAGATGTGATTGACCTAAGGCTGGTAAGTAGGACAAAGTAAAAAGCCTACCAGGCATAATCTCTTTTAAGGAATTGGGTTGAGTAAGGATGTGCTAGTATTACATGTATAAAGATGTAACTGTCTTGGTTCAAGGCTCAGAACTTGAATTTGCTTTCATGAGAATGTTATGTGAAAAAACAAAAGGCCATTGGCCTATTATTTGTTTCTTTTTACTCTGATTACCAGACCACCATGTCATTTTGAAACTGGCCATTCTAAATCCATTCTGTCTCCCTGGAGGTCTTGTGATTAGGAGGCATTCTTTAAATTCATTCTGTGGTCAACTTCCCTGACCCTTATATTTTTAATCTCTAGAATGGTTATGTTAGCTACCTTGCTGGATTATTGTACAGATTTAGTGAAATAACTATGTAAAGTGCCAATTCGTAGATGTTTTCTATGGTTTTTCCTATTTAGGCTTTCTTCTATCCCCCCCCCCCAAGATGTATACAGTTTTTATCACTGCCACCTTTTTTCTTAGTTCAACTGTTACAGGGATTGCAACTGAAAGTGAAGCAGGTAGCCTTCATGATGTTTCTTTATCTTGCTAAGTCCCGGAGTGATTTTAGGACCTTTATCACCAAAGCCTTTACTGGTTGGTCAGAATTTGCATACAAATCTAAAGCTGTCATTCATTCCTTCAGCCACTTTTCCTTGTATCAAATGGTGGGATTGCATCTGGGAGTGGAAAGGAGAAATAGTTTTACTTTTGAGAGACCACTTAAATCCTTAAAGAAGGGATAACCAAAGGACAGCATTGTATGTCACATTAAAGGATACCAAAAGCATTAGAGAAAGAAAAATTCTAGTCATCCTTGGTGGAGAAGTCTTATGAAATGTGATGCGACCTGGTTAGCAATACCTCAGATTAAGGCAATGCCAAGCAATCCTCATTTCTTTTTCCTTGTAGTGCTGGGGATTGAAGGATTGAATCTAGAGCCTTGAACATGCTAGGCAAGTGCTCTACCATTGAGCTGCAGCCCCAGCCCACTATCTTCATGCTTCTTGATTCCTTTTCACTCTCTTCCTTTCAGATGTAGAAAACAATGATAATTAAATTTGAGCCAGTCTTTTCATCATTTTATCCATTGGCTTTTGGAATGTGCAGCTGGATAGGGTTGAGTTAGGACAATAATTCTTTTTTTTTTTTTTTTTTTTTTGGTACCGGGGATCGAACTCACGACCTTACGTTTGCCAGGCAGATGCTTAAGCCACTGAGCTAAATCCCCAGCCCTGGACAATAATTCTTTACCTCTAATCTATACTTTACATAGTGTCATCTATGATATGTTTGATCCCAGATTTCATAGGTATTTACCTTTCCAGCAGTGAAAAGTTGATTTTTTTTTTTTAAAAGAATATATTTATAATTACCTGACCGGTAACCTTATTTTCTACTTTTACAGTGTAACTGGGTATCTCGAAGAGCAGATCAAGGGCCTAAAACTATTGAACAGATTCATAAAGAGGCCAAAATAGAAGAACAAGAAGAGCAAAGGAAGGTCCAGCAGCTCATGACCAAAGAGAAGAGAAGACCAGGTAGGGATGGCAGGCCATTCGACTTGGGTAGAGCTGGGCACTTGAAGTTTAGGAATGTAGAATTCTCTATTGGGGCATGAAATAAGATCACAAAGAAAAGCCCAAAGGCTATGGCAGTGAAGTAAAAAGCAGTTTCACCTGGGGAGTGGTTGTTGAGTAAAAAGCAAGATTTCTTTGTCGTCTTCAATGCCTGGTAATCAAGGAGCAATTTCTCTTAAGTAGAGCATTGGTGAGTAATAGGATAAGTAGAAAATACAGTTGTTTCCTCTAAAGCTTACAGTCTATCAGGGAAGATAAATATAAGTCTAGGAACATTTCTGTCAAGCAAATAGAACATATTAATTATGAATATATTATCCAGAGGGGTACACTGAACTCAGCAATGTGGCTATTGCTAAAATCCTATGTGTAGAGTGAGACCTCATAGCAGTAGGAATAGAAAGGAACATACAAATGTAAAAAATCTGAAAGACAAAAATCAGGACTTTATATCTGAAAAATAGTCCAACAAGTTTAGGGACATTGTATGTATGAGGAAACCTTTTCAAAGGAAAATGATCATTTTTTTCTTTTGAGATGGTTTATTTTGAGATGGACATTGCATACACTACTATTCAGTTATGTGATTAGGGTTTTTACTAGGCCAAGTAGTATAGTGGCTGAAAACATAAGTTCTAGAGTCCATTTGAGTTTGAATATCTGCTCTTCTTCTTATATGACCTTGTTAGTCATTTTATCTGCAAAATGGAATTAATAATAGTAACTGGGATTTGTTTGACAATGAAATATTTTATAAAAACTTCAGATAGCATGAGTCTTACTAACTATTCATTTACCATTGGCTTTCATTTATCACAGGCACAGTAGAGCTCATAGTATAGTTGTTAAGAGAGATGAATATACCAGGGAAGAAAAGTTATTGCAGGTGCTATATTTAACCTTCTTCACCCCAGGACTTACAATGCTTTTCAGATAATGTCTTTTTTTTATTTATTATTATTTCTATTGTAATTATTATCATTAATTTGTTATTGAACTAAATTGAGAATAATATGAAAGCCTAATCTGTGGAGGCAGAGATGACAAAAACAATTCTTGGAATAGTGACAGGTGCCAAGCAAGTGGAGAGAAGGAATAAGGATAAGTATCAGAAACAGAGAAGTGATTATATTCACATTCAGTAATATCAGTACAGAAAAAGGGAAGTATACAGAGTATACAAGGATAAGAACAACTTTTGGATTACAGTTTGGTGATCTTTCATTCATTCATTTATTCAAAAAAATATTAAGTGCCTAGCACTTAGCAAGAAAAAGTACCTTTCCTTATACAGTTTACATCTTCAGGGGTTGAAATGATAAATATCGAAGTAAAATGAATTTCTTCTATAAAAAAATGAGAGAATATGTAGAATGCAAGTTTTTGTGAATAGAGATTGTGATTTTTTAAAATTTTTTATTTTATTTTAAAGGGGGTAAAATTAAACACAACAAAACAGAACAGAATGGGACATAAGAAAGCATAAACTTCAAAGCTAGACAACCAGAGATCTTCACTATCTGTCATATTGTCTCTTGTTTTCTTCTAAATGGTTGTCCGTATCTTTGCATATGGGGAGCTCATACTAAATAACATAGCCAATCTTTTCACAAGATGTGTAGTTCACTGGCTCCTACTTGCTAAGGCAGGGGAGGGGCACGGTAGACAGGACGACATGAGATGTTTAATTCTTAGCCTTTGTGCTGGTGGGATCACAGCCACCCCCCCAGAGAGAGGAGGAGCTCCTTGTTCTCCTGGCACCCTGAGTCAACCACATGGTGCAGGTCCCGAGGCATCGGGGTCTCACTCCTTCGGGCCACCGTAAGTCTGCCACACTCTCAGCCGCCTCCAGAGAGGGGAGGAGCTCCTTGTTCTCTTGGCACCCTGAGTCAACCACATGGTGCAGGTCCCGAGGCATCGGGGTCTCTCTCCTTCAGGCCACCGAAAGTCTGCCACACTCTCAGCCGCCTCTAGAGGGGGGAGGAGCTCCTTGTTCTCCTGGCACCCTGAGTCAGCTGCATGGTGCAGGTCCCAACGCACCAGGATCTCTCTCCTACAGGCCCCCTAAAGTCCGCCATACTCACCTGCTATTTCTTTCTGATGAATTAACCATTCCATTTCCAAAGTTCTGAAATGGCCAACAGACCACAGAAAGAATTCTCTTTAGGGTCCTGTTTGAATCCAGCAGCTATAGCGATCAGCATGCTGGCCTTGCTTTAGGGCCACAAGATTGTGATTTTAAATAGGGAGGTAGGGGAACTAATTAAAGTTGCCGGGTATAGTGGTGCATGCCTGTAATCACATCACTTGGGAGGCTGAAGCAGGAGAATCATTGCAGCTTTGAGACCTGGGCTGCACAGTGAGCTCAAGGCCAGCTTGAACTGCACAGTGAGACCCTGTCTCAAAAAGACAAGTAAATAAATAAAGCAAGTAAGTTGGTATTATTTTAGCAAAGATATGAAGCAGGTGAGGGAGGTAAATCACGTGTTTATCTGGGGAAAACAGGTTTTAAGTTTTGACAAAAGCCCTTCAGCAACATTTTTAAGGAATAAAAGAAAGGCCAATGTGACTGGAGCTGTGCTTCTGAGGAGGAGAGTAGGGAGGAAGGGGGCTGGGAAGGTACAGCAGTTTGTGTTGAGAGCCTGGCAGGCCATGTATTGTACAAGGAGTCTTATCTTTTTCTCTAAGACGCCAAATGTGTTTCAAACAAAAGGGCGAAGATTTGGCTGGGGTGACTATAGCCTCAAGGTGAGACAGGCGTGGAAGCCGGGAGAAGAGGTTTCTGCATTGACCCAGCAAAAAGATATGTTAGCTTAAACAAACTGCTAATATTTATAGTGATTTAAAGGGGCCAGATTCTGAATATGTTACAGTGTTTGAACTGACAAGATTTGCTGACAGATTGGATGTAAAGTGTCAGAAAGAAAAACCAGCGTATTTCACCCAAACAGCTGACATGTTGGAGGACAGGTTCTAGGGAAGCATGAAAGCATACTTAAATCACTTGACACCATTAAGTGAAGACAACTTTAAAATATGTGCCAGCATGGCACAGTGATATATGCTTATAATTCCTCCTGTTCAGGAAGCTGAGGCAGGAGAATCACAAGTTTGAGGCCAGCAACTTTAAGGTTTTTACACAGTGAGACTTTCATCAAAATTAAAAAGGCTGGAGCGACAGTTTAATGTACTGCTCAAGTACCACACGTATACATACATGCACATGCAAATATTAATAGTGATTTGTATTTAGTTTTTCTGAGTGTCTTTTAGTCATTAATTCTTTAGATAGATTTTGCCCTGCTGTGTCCACTGAAGGTGTTTTGTATCATTTGGTTTTTTTCTAGGTCAGTAATGCTTCATGAAGATCTAATATAAGTAACGGGCTTTTTGATTATTTTCATGCTGTCAGTATTTTAACAGCTTCTTTTGTATTTTCCATTGGTTTTAATTGGAGTGGCTGAATTAAAAATATTGATCTTTTTCAGTGTCATACTGACATAAGACAAATAAGAGACTAGCTCATTCTATTCTTTGTAGGTGTCCAAAGAGTAGATGAAGGTGGATGGAACACTGTACAAGGGCCCAAGAACAGTCGAGTACTAGACCCATCAAAATTCCTGAAAATCACTAAGGTAAGTGTGAAACAAAAAATACAACATATGAGCTAGAAATGTAACCTAATGGTAGAGTACTTCCCTAGCATACATGAAGCTCTAGGTTAGTCCCCATTACCACCAGAAAAAGTCACACAATTTATAATAGTGTCACTATTAGTGCTTCTTGATCACATGAAATAGCTATATGGCATATTTTTGGGGATAGTAGGTTTTGGATGAAGATACTTTCCTACAAGTCAGTATTGATCGACGCATTCTATGGGCTTGTCTTAGCAAAGTCCTTTAGTAGTGTGTGAGAGTTTTCTATTCCAACAAAGGGATTTTTTTTTTTTTTTTTTTGGTGTTTGTAGTAATGAAGGTCAAACCCAGGGCCTCAGACTTGGTAGGCAGGCAGAAGGTTTTGTGTGGAGAGATGCCTAGCATAATTCTTAGAATTATAAGATACTTAATAAAGGAAATGATGGTAAAGATACTTTAGAAGACTTAGTCATTTGCAAACTTTTACACTCTGTATCTTTTCCTCTGGAGAAGAAACAGTTACTTGTTTATATGTAACCGTGATGGTTTCCCATTTCCAGAGTCAAAAACAAACCACAGAAGATCATTAGAGATCATTCTGTAACAAAGATTTAATATGCTCTGCCTTCCTTTCTTTTGAGAATCCATGGGCAGTAAGGGGAAAGAATCTTCTCATAGCAGATGTTTTCAGCAGGAGACGTTAATCTCTGTAAATAGAGCAAACAGAAGAATATAGAGAAAGTCCAATTCAATTTGGTAAAAATGGAAACTTCTACAATCCCAGTGGGTTTTGCAGATCATATTCAAATCTCATTTGATCCCTACTTGTGATACTTTCCATAGTTCTGAAAATTGGAACCTGCCAGCAAAATGCTAAAGAAAATCTAAAGCTAATATGAAAACATCAGATGCAAAAAGATAACTAACCAAAAGTTAAAAAAAATTTAAAATTAAATTATGTATTTATTTTTTTTTAATTTTATTTAAAGAGAAAAAAAAAGCAATACAGAAAAACGGGTAGAAACAATACAAAACCTCAAAAAAACCATAAATCACTAGTTGACAAACCACATACTGTCCTCCCAGAAATAGCTGTTCATGTTACAAAATTAAGGCATACAAAGTGAACACACAGTGAGGCTGCAAACAGAAAAAAAGGATGGAGTAAAGCCAATTGATACAGTATAGTGAAATTGGCACAGAACATCACAGCAGGTCACCAGGACAACAGTAACAGGCAACATTGTATACCTCGTTGTCTTCACAATAGTTGTTCTTCTACTAGGTACAGCAAAATCAAAGAAATACACATTATAGAACACATCAACACAGAGTATTGAATAGAGCAACACCGTTAATCAGGACAAAGC